>JADRCD010243161.1:0-19140 GCA_019843815.1 Montemys delectorum | reverse complement strand
GATAGATAGATAGATAGATAGATAGATAGATAGATAGATAGATAGATAGGTAGATAAAGTGCATGTCATTTAATATTTCTAAACTAATCTCTGTTGTTATTTTGTTTGCATGAATAAAGAGTCTTGTGCCAGATAGTCAATCAATTTAACTCAGAGCAATATCCCCCTTTCCACTTAATATTTCAAATATCTCAGAAGTTAACAGATGAAAACAGACCCATCTATTTCTTCAGTGCGCCCCCTTTGAGCCTTTCTTCCTGGCTGGTCTATACTCCTTTCTGTTTACCCACAGAATCAATCTTCCTTAAGCATCTTCAGCCACCATATCAGGCTGGCTTAAGATTAGAGAGTCCTAAGGGGCTGCAAACCCTAGGGGAATGCCAGGGCCAATAAGTGGGAGAGGGTGGGGTGACAGGCATTGGGAGGGGGGAGGCAAAAGGGGTTTGTTCTTGTTTTTGTTTGTTTGTTTGTTTGTTTGTTTTGGAGGGGAAAATGGGAAAGGGAAAATGTACATGTAAATAAAGAAAATACCTAATTAAAAAAAAAAAAGATTAGTCACTGAGCCATCATCAGAAAGCCCTCTTACACTACACATTTACTAACAAAGATGTGCCATTATAAAATGAGTAGCCACTGAGATACTTTAGAGTACTCAGCCCTAAATCAGATGCCTTTATCAAACTCCTCTCTTCAAGGCTCAGAGATCTATGCAGAACAGGAAGTGATAAGATTGTAAGAGAAGAGGCAAAGGTGCTAGTAAATCCAGGAACATCTTCTAGTTTTAAGAGAGATTTGTGCCCCAGTGTAGGGGAATGCCAGGGCCAATAAGTGGGAGAGGGTGTGGTGGCAGGCATGGGGAGGGGGAAGGCAACAGGGGTGTCTTAGTCAGGGTTCTCTAGAGTCACAGAATTTATGGTAGTTTCTATGTAGTAAACGGATTTATTGATGACTTACAGTTTGTAGTCCAACTCCCAACAATCAACTCCCAACAACAGTCGGCAGCAGCTGTGAATGGAAGTCCAAGGATCCAGCAGTTGCTCAGTCCCACAAGGCAAGCAGGCGAAGCAGAGAGAGCCTTCCTTCTTCCAATGTCCTTATCTAGGTCTCTAGCAAAAAGTATAGCCCAGGTTAAAGGTGTGTGCCACCACACCTTTAACCCCAGATGACCTTGCTTGAACTCATAGATCTTGCAGTCTTAATATTCTAGGATTCATAGCCACTATGCCACCACACCCTTAATCTCAGATGATCTTGAACTCATAGAGCTTTCTATGTTAATCCTATGGGATTCGTAGCCACTGTTCCTCAAGGTCTCCATGCCAAGATTCAGGTCAGAAACTTGTATCTCTCAGCCTCCAGATTAGGGCCACAGGTGAGCCTTCTAATTCTGGATTGTAGTTCATTTCAGACATAGTCAAGTTTACAACCAGGAATAGCCACTACAAGGGGTTTGTTCTTGTCGTTTTTGTTTGTTTGTTTGCTTTTTGGAGGGGAAACTTGGAAAGGAGAAATTTACATGTAAATAAAGAAAATATCTAATAATAATAAAAAAAGAGAGATACAAGCACAAACTCAAACATATGCATATGATCTGTGCGAGATCAAACCAGACAAAACTCCATTAATGTAAAGGAGAGGTAGGCACAAAGTCCTAAACCAAATCGAAGAGCTATTTGTAAATAATACCTGTTGAGAATGAGAAAAATAAATATTCTTCAATGAAGTGTCACTGAGTACATCAACATCCCTCCTTGAAAGGCCCCATGCCAAGGAGCAGCTATCAAAAACCAAAACATGTGGACTCCTGTGCACACACACACACACACACACACACACACACACAAACATGCACATGTGCACATACACAAACACACACACAGGCATACATATGACCTCTCTTTTGTTTTGTTTTGTTTTGTTTAGGTTCTTTTTAGTGTTGCACTTAACATTTTATTTTCATTTTTTCTGTTCCTGTTTGACAGAGAATCAGAGAAAGATACAAAGAGAGAGACAGAGACTGAAAGAGACAGACAGGCAGGCAGAAACAAAATGAAGTTATAGACGGAAGAGGGAAGAAAGTGAGAAAAACTGGGAAGATCTAGAAGAGGGAAAAGAGTATATCACAAGGAAATGTTCTAAATGAAAACAATAATAAATTTAAATAGTAATATATATATTTTAACAACCCAAAAATATTGTTTCTTTTTGAAAAACAACCTAATGAGATATATTTAAATTTTGAGTTCCTTCTATTTTCCTTGTCCCCTGGGATTAAGAGAGTGGTTTTTACTGATTGATTAGCAACAAGTTCACTTCCTTTATGGTTTGAGTCTGCAAAATATGAAGAGGAAGAATTAGAATTAATAAAACCCTGGAGAAATTTTAAAAATGAGATAAGTGACATCCAGATTCAGCGCACCATGTCCTCTCCCTGGAGTCAGATTCTCCTTTGAGTAGCATTCTATACTGCAGATTTGGATTATAAAAATGTTATGTTCTCCCTAAGCAAGAATCCACATTCAACATAAATACTATTATAAAGCTACACAACAGGAACTTGAGGTTATAAAGAGATACTTTAGGTTGCAGAATAATTAGTAATTTCCTCAATTATATTTCAGCATGGGAGACTCAATAATAGACGTCTTTGCTTCTGCAAAATATTTAAAGTGATGTTTTGAGATAACTATCACATTGAGATATATTAGGAAAACAATAATGGAAATGAATGAATAAGCATTGTGATTGAAATGTAATCCATAATGTGCCTGATAGGGGATCTTTTAAACACACTAATTTCATCTATAATGTATCTCAAATCAATGATATTAAAACTAAAGACTATATTTTGGCAGAAACAAAAGTTGACAAGAACCAAATATCATATTGATTTAATAATCTAGCCTCATCAAGGTGAAGTTCCCTTAAGGGTAATGCTAATCTGAAGTGCAAGAATGTGCTCTTAACCACAGAGTTAAAAATAGCAACCTGCAAGCCAGTTTGACAGGATCTAATGAGAATGCTGGAATATTTCAGGAATGTTGCCTATATAAAGAAAGAAAAGGCTCCAGGCCCAAAGCATTGCTAGTATAAAGCAAGTGATGATAAGAATTGACCTTTAGTTTATCACCTTTGTAGCACTGCTTTTAGTTCATGGATTGGTGTTCAACATGGCGGGATGAATAGACATGTATATCATCACATGAGGGATTATGAATTGGGCATATTCTCTAGCACCCTAATGTAATTGTTATCCTGGACTTTAATATCCTGTTTACATATTTTTCCTTTTTCTTCTTGTTCTTTTCTTTGTATGTGCTTCTTGTAAACACTGAAATCTAAAAATACGCCTATCCTTTTGTTCTTTTGAAACAGAGTCCCACTCTGTCTCCTGTGGTGCTTTTAGATCTGCAGTCTTGATGCAGCCTCACACATGCTGGTCTCACAGATACAACTTAGTATGACTAGAATGTGGGAAAAAATATTCTTGAAAAGTGTTCCTATAAAAGAAATATCATGACTGCCTTCCAAAAGGCCCAACAGACAGCTGAAAGAGTTGCATCCAGGTATTTACACCCAACCAATGGACAGAAGATGCTGATCCCTGGGGTTGAGTTACAGAAAAACTGGAAGAAGCTGAGGAAGAGGGTGACCCTATAGAAAGGGTAGCAGTCTCAACTAACATGGACCTACAAGATCTCTCAGACACTGAGCCACCAAAAAGGAAGCATGTACTAGCTCATAGGAGGCCCCCAACACATATACAGCTGAGGACTGCCAGGGTCTAGACTCATTCAGAGAAGATGCACCTAACCCATGAGATAGACTTGAGGCCCCAGGGAGTGGGGAGGTCTGGTGGGGTGGGAACATCCTCCTGGAGATGGGGCCTGGGGAAAGTTTGTGGAGGTATGGGTTGTGGAACAGTCAGAGGGTCAACCAGGAGGCAGATAAAGTCTGGAATGTAAAAAATAAATAAATTAATTAATGAAAAACAAGTAAAACCTGTGATATTAAATAATAAAAAATAGACTGTGCCACCATGTATAAGTCCTTGATGGGTGGTTGGGTCCCTGGGAGCACTGAGGGTACTAGTTAGTTCATATTGTTGTTCGTCCTAAGGAGCTGCAAACCCTTCAGCTCCATAGATCCTTTCTCTAACTCCTCCATTGGGGACCATGTACTCAGTTCAATGAATGGTTGTGAGCCTCTACATCTGTATTAGTCAGGTATTGTCCGAGCCTCTCAGGAGATAGCTATATTTAGGCTGGCTTGTCCTTCTTTCAGTCTCTGCTCCATAGTTAATCTCTGCCACTCCTTCCATGGGTATTTGGCAGCATGTGTATAGTAGAGGATTGCAAATTCGATCATCAATAGGAGGAAAGGACCTCGACCTTGTGAAGATTTTGTGCCCAGTGTAGGGGAATGCCAGGGCCAATAAGTGGGAGAGGGTGGAGTGGCAGGCATGGGGAGGGGAGAGGCAACAGGGGTTTGTTCTTGTTGGTTTTGTTTGTTCGTTTGTTTGTTTTTTGGAGGGGAAACTGGGAAAGGAGAAATTTACATGTAAATAAAGGAAATATCTAATAATAATAAAAAAATAGACTGTGAAGACTTAATACTCAGATTGATTTTTGTCAATTAAAATCCATGATAACATTGGAAAAAAAGAAAATAAAATAAATGAAAAATAAAAAAAAATAAAGAACACTCTAACACAATCACTATGCATGCTTTTTTCTTTTACTAAAAGATGTAATAATTTCTGTGGTATCTATAACTATATTTAGAGGTGTTGTTTAGAAACATCCATTATTTTAAGAAATGGGAACCTGTGTTTGCAATGCATTCTCAGTCACAAATCCATACAGTGAGGCACTTGGAGTTAAGGATTTTCCCAGGCCATGGTAGCTGAGCCTACAAAAAGATTGACCTCTGATTTAAACAGGCCTGACTCATCATTTCTATCAGAAATAATCACATTATGACTCTATGTGTATATGTATATTTCTTTAAATATAATATGTATGACCTTATTTATGATATTCAGATAGCACTGAATCAAAGCTGTACAAATAGCCAACATTATAGAGCATAATACTATTGCATAGAAATTTACTCTATATAAAAACTAAATGAAAAATTAAAAAAAATTATACATTAGTATCTAAATAATCTGCCACAAGTGTGCTTGGAAACTCAGGAAAGAAATCTATTGTATTTGAAAAAAACTGTATAATAGATAGAATCACTATTTACTGCTGTAACTTCCAGAAGAGCTTGTCCATAGAGAGTACAAGAACTGCTCTTTGTTAAATCATAGAGAAGAGATGTTTGCATCTACTGTATAGTTCATTGCATTACTTCCTCTCCATCTTCTGGTTCATATGACAGAAAAAAATATATGTATTTCAAATGTGAAATAACTATCGAAACTTGGGCAGTTTTTGCAAAAACTAACAGCAAAATGATTTAGAGCCACTAAAACTTAGATATTTGGCTGCATATCAGTTTGGGACTATGTTGCTGTTCATGTTTTACCCATGCTAATTTTTACCATATTCTTTCATTGTATATTGATTTGCCTTCTTCTCTGCTAATCAAACTAAAAATATTATCATTGCAGTGAGGTGATCCAGTAGGTATACAATGCTCATAATTACAAATTTATGTACAGATTATTATTGAACACTGATGTTTCCTATTTTTTATCCATATGATTTAACATTTACAATATTTAAAGCACTGTAATACATTACGAACAGCAGCTGGGACTTCAAGATGAGTTTCTAAATTCTAAAAAATGCTAAAGGGAGATCATTAATACAGCTAATCTAAGGTCTTTGCTGTGTCATCATAAACTGTATTTTATAGTTCAGTTCAATACCAGTGCGTTTACAGTCTGAAGGTTGAGAACAGATTTGTTGCATGCTCCATAACTTTTATTATTGTCTTTAAATTAGCCCATGGTGTCATAAATAATATCTAAGCATATTTTGCTAAAATTGTTTGAAAGAATTATGAAATTATTATTTAATTAGATAAGAATGTTAATTAAGCATCCTGGTACGTAACTGTTTTTCTAACAGTTGAGAGGTTGATGTAGAAACCTTAGTGGCTCAAGTACAACCTGACTACACTGTCAACCTATATTTCAGAAGAAGAAGCAGACAAAACAGAAAAAGCAAAGGCTCAGAAGCAGCAGCAGGAGGAGAAGATGGTGAAAGAGAAAGAAAAGGGGGAGAAGGAGGAGGAGGAAGAGAAGGAGAAGGAAGAAGAAGAAGAAGAAGAGAAGGAGGAGGAGGAGGAGGAGGAGGAGGAGGAGGAGGAGGAGGAGGAGGAAGTTGTTGAATCACTTAGAAAATACAAAGATAAGTAGACATGGTCTATGATCCACCAAGAGTATAGTCTAACAAAAGGATAGAGCTTTTAAAGTAAGATTAATAGAACTGTTAAAATATTAAAGTTTTAGAAACAAGCTTCACTAAGCAATTCTAAATACTAGTTTATTGGAAAGATAACAGGATTTATAAAAAACTAAACAGAATTGTAATTGAATATTCAAACTCAATTACCACAAATCAATGGCATGTGTCACAGTAGAAATAAATTTTGATAAATCATAATTGAAACAGAGAATGGTAGGTATATTGAATGTTGAGAATATCAGGTCCAAGAGTCATACAAGGTTAATATCACTTAATATTAAAAATGATCACTTGGACAGAACACATTTTCACAGAGTATTAAATTTAAAACTCATAATACATCTGTGTAGCATGAATAATTGCCTCCATTTTAATAATAATGAGAGTGGGCCTAGGGATATTGCCCAGGTCAAACAAGTGTAAGGACTTTGATTGATATTATTATATATATCATTTCTTAGGTTTTGGCCTAAAATTTTGTCTCAGGTTTTTTCTTAATCTGTCTGATATTTTTCAACCATAGCATTCCTTTCGCTTTTTTTCTATACAAATGTAAAACCTCATTTTATGTTGTTCTTCATATTAGGCTGAGAATTTTCACTATTTCAGATTATTTTTTCAACAACTACAAATGAGATCTTTCTGTATTGTTGCCATATTACAAAAAAGATAAGAGGGAAAAGGAGATAGTTTTTTATTTGTTTGTTTGTTTGCTTGCTTCTTTTGAAACTGTAATCTGATTGTAACATTATCTCCATTCCTTTCCCCCTTCTAAAACCTCTCATATGCCCTTCCCTGTTCTCCAAACTGCTTGCCTCTTTTATGACAAAGTTTTATTACATGCATATATTTATTTTATATAGGTATACATTTCTAAATATAACCTGTTCAGTCCATGTCATTTTACTGGTATGCTCATTTTTTAAGGGTGATTGTTTGGGACTTCAAGATACTAGAAGTACTATGAGTACTTGTACTGAGTAATTAGTCAGTCTTAGGCATGGTCTCTCTCTTGTTGAGTCAGTCATAAGTCTTATTACAGTATCGTTGTTTACACTCAAGATATGTGTTGGGTTATTGTGCCATGTTCTTCACTGATGTTGTTTTGAAGTACTTAGCAATGCTTAAACATTATTCAAAGAAAAATATTCTAATCTAACTTTTATTAGTATTCAAACATCATAAATCCATGATGAATTTGATGATGAGGTTTTTAAAAATGTCTTTGTTTCTAAATTAATTGAAGATGTTCAGGACATTGCTGGTTTACAATACAACATTAAATAGTAGAGTGTGCTTCCTTTTTAGAATATATTTGAACCACTCAAAGTACAGATTGAAGTATTAAATAAATGAACAAAAGACATCATCAATGGGAATTAGAAAAACACAAGGTGTGACTTTCACCATAATTTCTCTACTAAATGTCTCCTTAATCCCACTGTGGCTAAATAAACAGATATTTTATATTAGATACATTCAAATGTTTCACTTGTAATATCTGAAGGTCTATTCTGACTATTTTTTCACCACTGTACAAATTCATAAACACTTTGAGTGTCATACAGGGGTGTTGAGAAGCTAAGTGAAACAATAAGAAAAAGTACCTGACTAGAAAATATCATTCTGAGAGAGTAACCCAGAACCAGAAAAACAAACATGGCATGTTCTTAGAATTATACTACAGGCAGAAAGGGAAAAAAAGACAATGATGCATGAATGTAATAGATTATAAGACCAAGCCATTTTCGCAGAAATCACTATTGGAACTGCAGACATTCTCAGGACTCAACTGTTAAAATAAATGTCTTTGAATGCCTACTAAGGTATGTATTTTGAACAAATAAAACAAGTTATAATGGAAAATAAGGGTTCATACAGCAGATTTTTGTCTGATCATTCAGAATTGATTAGAAGCTAAGATCGCAATGTTATTGAACCAGGAATTTTAAAAACATGGCGTGATTAGCTGATCATGCAATGCAAGCAGTCAAAATACTACACAGTAGTATGGTGGCCTTCTGATAATGGTTAGTCATCAATGGTTAGTGTTCTTATGAGTCAGTTACTTTATATGCCAAAGATATTAGTGTAGTCATTATTTGATTTTACTTTTCATTTTTGGTACATAAAGTAATAGTGTGGGAAGTGTTTCTTCCCCTGACTTTGTACATAATCTCCTGTCTCTAGGACACAACTGTAATGTTTAGAGAAGATAATCAATGACAGCAAAATATTAGAGCTCTTATCTTCAAGTCATGAAACCTTAAGTTAGCTTACAACTTAAATAACCTTGGATGACAACTTTGTCATCATGGAGATAATATAGCTCAAACTCCAGCTAGGTCAATGAGAATTCATGTCAATGAGGATGTGTGAAATGCTCCGGGAACAAGGGATCCCAATTCCATATTCACAGATGTCAGAATAATTCTATAGAACTTGTATGTCTGTGCTGCTGTCAGTCTATAGGTTCATTGCTATGAAGCAACAAGAGGTCAGCACACAGAAACCCCAAAGTAGGATTACCACTGTTTGTGGTGATAGTGGTGTGGTACTTCACTCAGACTTTGTTTTCTTAAAGCAGGAAAAAAAGTAAGAGAAAGTAGTAGACTCTGGGAACAAGATGGCTCTTAAAAAAAAGAATATTTTCTTTGTTTAAGTTAGAACTTGTTTATTCTTAATTTTTCTATGATGCTGTATAGTAATGGGTAAGATATGAAGCTGTAGAAGTAAAAATAGACTATAGGCAAGAAAATTTACTAAAGTGAAAATGAAATTGGGTAGATGATCAGAGATAAAACGGTGAAGTTCTTACTCTAACACCAGCACGCAAGGTTATATGATATTTTGTGCTGCGTAGATCTCATGTTTTTGGCCAAAGAGATGAAAAGTCCACGTAAAATTCTGTGAACTATTTTGTGGGACACTGGAGAAGTGAAGTTATCCCAGTTTTATAAGAGCTGAAACCTGGAAGACAAGGAAAAAAAAATAAGATAACGTCGTAGAAAAGTCAAAACACAGAAATTCTTGCCGTAACAAAGACGTCTGTAATAAGAATATCCCATGAATAAAGGATAAAATCTACCACAATCATACTTACAGAAATTATATTCACATTTAGATTTCAAATTTAATTAAAATCTTGAAGGTGAAATGGCTAAATATATATTAAGAATATATTGATTAAAAACCTGAATATTTTCTACAACAGTGACAAGAATTAAAATAAGAGAGTAACAAGCTGGCATAGATAACAGATACAAAATAACTTTAAGCAAATATAAAACTAAATGGATCACTTGTAGAAGACATTTACAACTGACTGAGGGAGTGACATGGCCAAATCTTATTTAATAGAAAGTGATATAAATATTTCTTTTATGTTTTTAAGAATGATTTATTTATTTATTTACATACAAAACACTACCTCTCTCCAGGTCTCCCCATCATAGATACTCTCCCTCAGAATCCCCTTTCCATTCTTATTTGAGAGGGTGCATCCCCTGGTATCCCCCTGCACTGGTTGGTTTTGTGTGTCAACTTGACACAGGCTGGAGTTAACACAGAGAAGGAAGGTTCAGTTGGGGAAGTGCCTCCATGAGACCCAGATGTGGGGCATTTTCTCAATTAGTGATCAAGGGGGTAGGGCCCCTTGTGGGTGGTACCATCCATCCATGGGCTGGAAGTCTTGGGTTCTATAAGAGAGCAGGCTACACAAGCCAGGGGAAGCAAGCTAGCAAGGAACATCTCTCCATGGCCTCTGTGTCAGCTCCTGCTTCCTGACCTGCTTGAGTTCCAGTCCTGACTTCCTCTGGTGATCAACAGCAATGTGGAAGTAAGCTGAATAAACCCTTTCCTCCCCAACTTGCTTCATGGTCATGACGTTTGTGCAGGAATAGAAACCCTGACTAAGACACCCCCTAAACTGTCACATCAAATCTCTCCACTTAAAGGAGAACCTCTACTCTAGTAGTTGGGGGACCTACATGGAGACTGAATTGCAGTTCTGTTACATATATGCCAGGGGCCTCATCTTATCCCATGTATGCATGTTCTTTGGTTGTTGGCTCAGTCTCTGAGATCTCCTAGAGGTCCAGGTTAGTTGACTCTGTTGTTGGTTCTCCTGTGGGGTTCAACTCCTTTTCAGGCCCTTCAATTCCTCCCCCAACTGTTCCATTAAGAGTCCCTGACCTCTGTGGGTATCTGAATGTGTTTCAGTAAGCTGCTTGGTAGACTTTCTCAGAGGACAGTTATACTAGGCTTCTGTAGGCAACGATAACAGAGTATGAATAATATCAGGGATGGGTGCTTGCCCATGGGATAGGCTACAAGTTGGCTGCTTATTGGTGGGCCATTTCTTCAGTCACTGCTCCAACTTTGCCCCTGTATCTTTTTTTAGAGGGAAAAATTTTTGGGTGAAAAGTTTTGTAGGAGTGTTGGTTTCCTTATCTCTCCACTGGAGATCCTGCCTGGCTACAAGAGGTGGCCTCTTCAGGTTCCCTCTCCCAACTGTTAGGCATCTTGGCTAAGGTAAACCACTTTGATTCCTGGGAGCCTCCCTCATCTCAGGTCTCTGTGATATCCTAAAGGTCCCCCCAACACCTACACACCTGGCAGCTGCAGATTTCCATTCATTCTCCTGGCACTCTAGCTCTCTCTCCTGTCTCTCTGCATACCTGACCCTGCTCTCCTCATTCCCTTCCTTTACCCATCTCTCACCTCCCTCCCTCCCTCCTATAACTAATAAATATTATTTTCTTTAAAAGAAATTTAGCTTGCTTTGTAGTGAATCACATAATTTCTTTCTGAATTTAAAATGTTGAATCTTTTGCCATGTCACTTTAATGACATGTTGTTGGCAAACATTTTCTTCTAGGAAGTGTGTCACAGACTGTCCACACAATGACAAGCGGTATTGTCCTATCATTAAGTGTGAATGCAGGGCTGGATTAAGCTGAACGAATACAAGAGGTCATGACTCTTTCCCATGTTGTATTTAGTCTGACGTATGGAAAAGCAAAAATTATCATACTCCTAGACTGGTATTGATGTTATTATGTCCTGTAACTCAGTTAACATAAAACATAAAACAAGTCAATATGCTAAAATGTAACACTACATAGCACCTGAAACCCAAAAGTCCTAAGAATTGATTGCACACTTGTTTGTCATGTTTATTTTACCGTCTTTCAAAATTTGGAGAGATTAGGAAGTAGAAGGAAATTTTTTTCAGCCCACTTCTTTAGCACTATTTTTCAAGGATTCCAAAGTCATCTCCATTTATTTTTGTGAGCTCAAGATGGCACCTGCAGCCTCTTCTTAAGATGACTTGGAGCCTGCAGTGAAGCTGCAAGGCCTCCTGGAAATCTTCTCAGCAGGGGAGGGCTAGAGGCTTGACACACACTCCACGCCGGCTTTGATGTCTCCTGCAGTTCACAAAGTCTGCAGCTCATGTAAATGTGCAGTTCGAATTGCCAACTAGCACTTGTTGCCTGAGAACACACATTTCCATGGTTTTGAAATTTGATTGCCTTTTCTAATTGCACATTCCAAAGGTTTAAATGATGACACACACACACACACACACACACACACACACACACACACACACACCTGTTCCCAAAGTCAGTCACTTCCATACCTTATTTCTTGGTTATAGTTGACAGTATCTTTTAATATTCAATCTCAATCACTTTTACAGTCTAAGCATACCCCTTTAATAATCTTTGATATAGTTAACACAGTAGGAGATCCTTATCTTGTATAATAAAGTTGTAGTAATTAGGACAAAACTCAAACTTTGAAGTTGTTATATCTGCAAACATTCATTAAAAAATAAACATAAAGTCTCAGGAAAGATCTCAGTTGGTAAACTGCTCACTGAAGATATACAAGGGCCTGTTTTTCAGCATTGAACTTAACAAAGAAACGAAAATCCCCAAAGTAAATGAGCCAAAGTGTCTTACTCCTGAGACTCCAACATACTGGGAGGTAGAAGCAGGAGGATGAAAATTCGAATGCAGCTTTGGGTTATGTAGAAACACCCCAGGCCAGCCTCAGCTACATGGCACTGTGCTTCAAAAATAACAAATAAGAAGACCCTTTAAGGCACACCCTACAATGGGAAACTGCACCTGGTCCCATGTGTTCTAATTTCCAGCCCACAACTCTGCAATGCCTGCATTCCTTGGAGACCTGTCAGCATCAGAGACAATAGCACCTCTTCAGAATCTTTACCCACCAAATATCCTTAAAGCACACTCGACAGTGGTAAATAGCACCCTGTCTCCTGAGCACCATTTCTAGCCCACAAAAATCCCTGTTTTCTAGATGGCCATTCTCTAAGACCAGAGACCCCCAAACCACACTGGTGCTAGGGACCTCAGAGGAAGTGTTATCCAAAATTCCAGAGACCATGTAGGGCATAAATATCTCAGGGGAGACATGAGCTAGACTAGACCTGAAGACAAGCTCCTCACCAGAACCACAGGCCAGGTAGGCAAGAAGACAGAGAAGAAAGAGAAACCAAGGAGGAAAAATAAATTTAAAAGAAATCAACAAAAATGAACTTAAAAATCAGTATCTAAACCTATAGTAACCCAAACCCAAATAGCTAAAGGCCAGCATAAGAACACAATCAACAGGAGCCAAGGCAATACAATACCACCAGAGATCAGATATCCTGTCACAGGATATTGTTTCATCTAATGCTAAGATTTTCTCTTCCATCTCTTTCATTATGTTAGTGATGCTTGCATCTGTAGTTCCTTTTCTCTTATCTAGGTTTTCCATCTCCAAGATTCCCTTAGTGTGTGTTTTCTTTATTGCTTCTTTTTCCATTTTCAAGTCTTCAATAGTTTTATTAATTTCCCTTACCTATTTGATTATATTTTCCAGTATATCTTTAAGGGATTTAAGGTAATTTTCTTGTGCTTCGGCTTGTTAGGATATTCAGGGCTTGTTGTAACAAGTTAGAAAGGCCTGGGTAGATGTACTGCAGTCTCTAAGAGACCACAGATATCAGTGTAGACTCTTTGCCTAGCAAAAATTTGAACACTAGAGATAGAAAACAAGATATCCCATAAGATATTTAAACAATATCTATCCACAAATTCTTCACTATAAAAAAAATACTAGAAAGAAAATTTCAACCAAAGGAAACACAGGAAATAAATTATTCCACACCAACACAACCAAAAGAATGGAAACACACACACACATACACTACAATCAAAATCAAAATAACAGGAATTAATAATCAGTGGACTCAATTAACAATCAATAGACTCAATTTTCCAACAAAAAGACACAGACTAAAAGTAGAATTCATTCTTGTGCTTCATACAAGAAAAACACTTAAACATCAATGAAAGATATTAACTCATAGTAAAGAGCTGGAAAATTATTTTCCAAGCAAGTAGAACAAAGAAATAAGCTGGAGTAGCCACCCTAATATCTAATAAAATAAATGTTTAACCAAAATTAATCAAAAGAGTTGGAGAAGGAAATTTCATATTAATCAAAGAAAAATCTACCAATATACTGTTTTGATTCTGAATATCTATGCTCCAAATGCAAAGGCACAGCGTTTATAAATGAAACCAAAGCTTAAATCAGATATTGACTCCATATGTTAATAGTGGCAGACTTCAACAACCCACTCCCACTAACAATGGACATGTCACACAGGCAGAAACTAAACAAAGAAACAAGGAATCTAACAGACATGAATCAGAGAGACCCAACAGATATATACAGAATATTTCACACTACCACAAAAGAATACACCTTCTTCTCAGCACCTCATGGAACATTCTCAAAAACTGACCATATAGTCACTCAGAAAGCAAACCTCAACAGATACAAGAAAACTGACATAACTTATTGTATCTTATTAGACCACCATGGATTTAATTTGTACTTCAACAACAGAAAGCCTAAATAGTCACGGAAATAGAAGAACTCTGTACTCAATGACCTGTCAGTCAAGGAAGAAATAAAGAAAGAAATTAAAGACTTTATAAAATTCAATGAAAATGGAAAGACAACATACTCAAACTAATGGGACATCATGACAACAATGCAAAGTAGTAAGTGCCTTCATTAGTGAGAACTCATATTTACTAATTAACAACACACCTGAACCTCTATAACAAAAAAGAAGCAAACACACACAATAGGGATAGACAGCTGGAAAAGATAAAACTCAGGGCTAAAATCAATTTAAAAAAAAGAAAAGAAGGAAAACAATACAAATAAAGAATCCATGAAACAAAATGTTTGCTTTTTGAGAAAATCTACAAGATAGACAAACACTTAGCTTAACTGTGTAAAGATCAGAGAAAGAATATTCACATTAACAAAATAAGAAATGAAAGAAGGGACATAACAACAAACACTGAGGAAATCCAAGGAATCGTTATGTTGTACTTCAAGTCCCTGAAAAAAATTATTGAAGAAGGTATCAGGCAATGGAAAGATGTACTGTGCTCAGGGACTGGTAGGGTTAACAGTAAAAACAGTCATCCTGACAAAAGCAATCTACAGATTAACTGCAATTCCCATCAAAATTTGCACACAATTCCATTTAAGACCTTGAAAGAACAATATTTAACTTCACTTGGAAAAACAAAAACCCAAGATATCTAAAACAATCCTGTAAAATATAAGAGCTTCCGGAGGAATCACCATCCCTGATTTCAAACTCTATTGCAGAGCAACACTGATTAATAAAGCCTCATGCTACTAGCATAAAGAGAAAGAGTTTGATCACTGAAATCAAATTGGAGAACCAAAACTAAAGTCACACACCTAAGGACACTTGATTTTTGACAAAGAGGCTAAAACTATACCATGGTAAAAAGTAAGCAAATGGCGCAGTCTAACTGATTGTCTGCCTATGAAAGAATGTAAACAAATTCATATCTGTCATCCCGCACAAGTGGATCAAAGACTTTAACATAAAAGCAGATAGATTGAACCTGATAGAACAGAAAACTATGAATAGCCTTGAATGTATTGACACAGGAGACAACTTCCTAAAGAGACATCAGCAGCTCAGACACCAATATCAACAACTATCGCTTCCACCTCGACCAGCAAGGAAGACGCAACCCGAGAGCTCTTCTTAAAGCAGTTTATTCAGGAACCTTGAACATTCTTCTGACTTCTGACTTCTTCACCCCAAGGGGACACCCCAGGCTCTTAAATGCTCTATCCTGAGCCTATCTCAGTAGGCCACGTGGTGCATGCAGATAGGTTGCCAGGCAAACAAGCACTGCCAAATAAGGAGTTGTTTATCACTCTAGCGCCCCAGCAAGGAGCGGAAGCCACCATCTTAGGGTGCTGTTCAGACAGCTCTCTACAAACAACTAATAATTTATACCTTATGGAACTGAAAACCTTATGTAAGACAAATGACATGAACTCCACATCTGGCTAAAGGCTGACATCCAAACTATATAAAGAACTCAAGAAATTAACACTAACAAAACAAATAACCCAATTTAAAAATGGAGTATAGTCCCAAACAGAGGAATCTTATGGTGCAGAAGCACTTAAAGAAATGTTAAACATCCTTATACATCAAGGAAATGCATATCAAAACAACTCTGAAATTATATCATGTACTTGTCAGAATGCCAAAGATCAAAACCTCAAGATAACTAATGCTAGCCTGGATGTGAAGCAAGGTGAACACTCTTCCATTGCTGGTAGAATAGTAAACTTAATTAACCACTCTGGAAAACATTTTAGAAGTTTTTCAGAAAATGGAGAATAGAGCTAACCCAAGAGTTATATCATTCCTGGGTATACACCTAAAATTAGCTCCACCATACTACCAGGGCACTTCCTCAACTATGTTCATAGTGGCTTTATTCATAATAGACAGAAATCAGAAAAAACCTACATGCCCCTGAACCAAAGAATGGATAAAGAAAATGTGGTATATTTACAAAATGGAATATTAATTAGCCATTAAAAATGATGACATCATTGGCCAGCAAAATGAATGGAACTAGAAAAGATCATCCTTAAGTAACCCAGACCCAGAAGGATAAGTGTGGTATGTACTCACTTATAAGTAGATATTAGCCATAAAGTAAAGGATAACTATACTACAAACTGAAGGCCCAAAGAAGATAAGTAACAAGGAGGACCCAAGGGGACACTTGAATCAGAATTTGAAGGGGAAATACATTGTATCTTTATTTCTACCTCTGTCTCTATCTCTCTATCTATCTATCTATCTATCTATCATCTATCTATATGTATATGTACATATATGTACATATATAGATACATATATAGAGATATCAGAAATAGATGGAGAAAGGAGACTCCAAAGTTGACAGGGGGACTGGGGATGGAAACAAGAGGTATGAGGTGGGGAAGGGAAGAAAACAAGGGATTAAGTACTATAAGAGACAATTGTACTGGCATTGAATCTCTAGAATGAGCTAGAAAACTAAGGAAACTCCCAGGAATATATTTTGCTGACCTTAGCTAAGACTCCTATGAATGTGGGATATGGAGTCTGAACAAGCCATCTCCTATAACTAGGCACGGTGGTTTGAATATGCTTGGTCCAGGGAATAGCATTGTTTGGAGGTGTGGCCTTATTGGATTAAGTGTGCCCTTGATAGAGGAAGTGTGTCACTCTGAGTGTGGGCATTAACACCCTCATCTTAGCTTCCTGGAAGCCAATCTTTTCCTGTCTGCCTTCAGAAAAAGATGCAGAATTCTCAGTTCCTCCTGCGCCATGCCTCCCTAGATGCTGGTGATAATGGACTGAACCTCTGAATCTGTAAGCCAACTTGAATTAAATGTCCTTTATAAGAGTTGCCTTGTTCATGGTGACTATTCACAGCAGTAAAACCCTAACTGAAACACCAGGCAAGACTTCTTTTTTTAAAATGTATTTTATTAGATGTTTTGTTTATTTACAGTATCTCCTTTCCCAGGTTTCCCTCCAAAAAAACCAAAACCAAAAACAACAACAAAAACAATCCCCCTTTCCATCCTCCCTTCCCCTGCTCACCATTCCACACCCTCCTGCTTAGTGGCCCTAGCATTCCCCTACACTGGGGCATAAACCTTCACAGGCCAAGGTCCTCTCCTCCCATGGATTACCGACTTGGCCATCCTCTGCTATACACATGCTGCTGGAGCCATGAGTCCCCCCATGTGTACTCTCTGGTTGGAGTTTTAGTCCCTGGGAGCTCTGAGGGTACTAGTTAGTTCATATTGTTGTTCCTCCTAAGGGGCTGCAAACACTTCAACTCCTTGGGAACTTTCTCTAGAGGGGTTGGGGGATCAACCTACTCATAAAAACTCGGACCCACAATTTGTCCCAAATAAAAGATGGATAATAATTTGAGGAAATGGCCTACCAGTGACTGGGAAAGATTGAGACCCGTGCTACCCCTAACTCTATTAATTAAGGATATTTTGCTATAGTTACTGATTGGAGCCTAACATAAACATCACCAGTGATGCAGAAACCCACAGCCAGGAATAAAGTGCATACCACAGTATCTATCCTATGGAAGAGGAGGAATAAGATTGAAGGAGCCAGAGGGATTAAAACACCACAAGAAAACCTACAGCAGCATTTTCACATGGACTCATCAGGGCTCATAAGAGAATGAACTTCCAAACTAAGAGCATGCATAGGACAGACCTAGGCCCTCTGCAGATATGTAACAATTGTGCAACTGGGTCATCATATGGGATTCTTAAAGTGAGAGTAGGAGCTGTTTCTGACTACACTGTCTGTTTTGGATCCCTTTCCCCTAACTGGGCTACCTTATCTAGCCTCAGTGGAAGAAGATGTGCCTAGCTTTACTGTAATTGATAGTCAAAAGTTGTTTGATATCAAATGGATACCCTCCCTTTTCTAAAAAGAGGAGGAGGAGGAGGATGGGAACCATCTCTCATAGTCCTCACACAGGCAAAGCTCTTTATGTGTTTCTTTTGTTTTCATTCTCATCCCCGGAAATTATTACTCTGTAAGTAAAGCATGCAAGTGCGTGTACTTCTCAGATATATGCAATACTAGTTCATTATCAGAGTAGTAAACCTGAGTTGAAAAGGCACTTTCAGAACTATAGACAACTCAGAAAAATATTTTGCTGTTTGATGCAGTTTGCTTACAAGTGTCTATGTCATTTAGACTACTATGATATGGTTCACTCTGATTTTTAAAATAATGATAATATTTTTCCAGTGGGTTGGAGTTAGATCCTACTTAGATGTGCTCTTCTGAGTAGAAAACATACATGGTCCCTCTTACACGGTATCATTGTTTTTGCTTAGGAAAAAATCAGGCAATTGTTCATTCATACTTTCAAAAATGTGGTTAGTGCATTACGCCAGCTCTGATATCAAGATCAAAGCAACCATGGAGGAATAGGTGAATAGGTGAATTGCAAATAGATGATAATTGTACATAGCTACTCTACCTGTCACTGTTCTAAAATTTCACTTACAATGTCTTTTCAGTTTGTAATTGTAACTGTAATTCAGTTCGTAATTTTATACATTGTAGTATATAAAAATCCAATATAGTTATTCTTTGTTCTGTATAGGCTTATATATGAAGTAATTCCAATTGATACATCAAATACTCAAACCTAGATGCTGTTTTGAAGTAGTTCTTTTGTAATTTATTAAAAATCTTCTACAGTCATGGTCCTGATCATGCTATAAATAA
>JADRCD010243157.1:30000-32500 GCA_019843815.1 Montemys delectorum | reverse complement strand
CTGTAGTCATGTGCTCACTGGGCATGTGTGAGATGGCTGGGATCTTCGGCTGGATTGGCTTCTACTTGTTCTTATGTCTTGTTGTCTTACTCAGAGATAAGAGAGAAAGAGTGAACTCACCACACCCATATCTAGTCTATAGCATTAATGGGCTAAGGTGAGAGGATGCAGATAACGAAAAGCCTGGGCTAGCCTGGGCTACATCATAGGCTTGCATTAAAGTAACAATGTTTTGATTTTTATTTCAGATCTCTTAAGAAAAACAAAATTCACAGACTTCCAGGCAAAGTTTTCAGCAAATACACAGAACTCAGAAAGATGTGAGTAACTATGAAGGGAACATTTACAGTGTTTTAAGTTCCTGTGGTATTTTAAGATGCTTTTCATCTGAGAATTGAATTGAGTTTGAGTAGTTTTTACATGTATCACTAACTCTGGTTCTAAACTTAAGCTTAGAAGGTAAAGCACTGGAAAGGGGGCTTCGTTTTCATTCCACTTTAGAGCAGTTTCACTTAATCATCTTCAGAGGGTTGACTTGGTTTCAGATAAACCATCTCAACACATAGCCTCAAGTCTTTCCTTATTATTATTCAAGAGTAACACTGAAGGATCAGAGGAGCTGGATCTGATGTTTAATGTAGAAAAAGAGTGAACAATTAGGTAAGAATAATCATTGTATTTTAAACATGTAATGACAGCATACAGCCTGAGCCCCAGAATAATAGGGGCAAAGGCATGATGATGTTGGTGGTGGTAATGCTGATGATGATGACGACAATGACGATAATGACGGTGATGATGATGATGATGGTGATAATGACAATAATGATGATGATGGTGGTGGTATTGGTAGTTATGACAACAATGAGATTAGTATATTTGAGGAGAGAGCACATCAATAACTAGTATATAAATAAAAGAATTAGTATTCAGTGAGAAAGAAAGAGATCACATGCTACTAGCATCCAAGAGAAACAACGACTAGTACCTGGAACTGGTGGGTAGTCTCTGTGGGTGAGCAGTGATGAGCCCTCAGTCTCCACCCCAACTTTCATGAACTGTCACTTGATATGACCCAAATGCCTTTGCTTCATTCCTGCCTCACAAAGCAATCCATAATCCTCATGTTGCTTTTTAAAGGGATGTTACTTATTTTTCCTTTTGTGGGTGTAAGTCTTACCTGCCATATCACATGCACTACATACATGCAGTTCCCACAGGGGCCAGAAGAGGGCATCAGAGTTCCTGGAACTGGAGTTATGCATGGTGTAGGTGTTGGGAACTGAACATGAATCCTCTGAAAGAGAAGTGCTCGGAACCATTGAGCCATCTCTCCAGCCCCTCATAAATCTACTTCATAATCTTCATACTGGAGTGTTTAAATAGTCACAGTGGATAGGTTAGCACGATGCCTCCTATTGGTATTTGTGGGCATAAAACTCACAGGTTCGTAGCTTGGGCAATTTGTCTATCAGTCCTTCCAAGACGAGTTCCTCTAGGTCTCTGATGATGCTACATCTGCCAAGAGGTCCAATAGTCTAGGTTCTAATACCAACAAATGAATGCTTCATATGCTGAATCCTTGGCAGAAATATTTTCTTCTTTTATCTTTCAACACCTAGCATAAAAGGAAAGTCTCTGGAAGTACTATCAGTCACTTCATGTTCATGAAATTAAAGATGGGTACTCTCAAACAAGAAAAGAAAAGAAGTCCCTGGAGGAATCCCACTTAGCAGAGCTGTGTGTGGGTATACATTATCACCTTACCTGCTTTGGTTATCATCTACGCAATCTCAGATGCAGTCAAACTTCCTTACCAAGAAACAAATGAGAATAAGAGGAGAGAGAAGCTGGGGTGAAAACCTTTCTCTGGTCCCATCTCTTGGAGTCTGTGCCCTTCACAACGGCACCCAGATGAGATCTGAGCCTTTAACACACAGGGCTTTGGGGAACGTGAAGGAGCCAACTCTAATAAATTCTATAATCAGGTGTCATAGAAGTTGTAAGAATTCCTAATTAGGCCGCCTTAGACATGAATTAGCCAGTGTACAAAACTTAAGGGCTCAATTAAGACCAATAATTCCACAGTAGAAAAGTCACAAGCAGAGGCCAGGACTTCCACTGAACCCAACAGTACTTAAGTTATCACAATGAAAACCTAGGAGTGGAGAGAAATTAGTCAGTACATCCCAGAGTTTCCACTGAGATGTGCTGTCCTGCCCTGAGCATGATTCCATCCTGTGCTTTCTGTCTGGAAAGGAAGATGAGAGCCTGAGGAGGAAGGAACATCATGCGCACATTCAAACAGGAGACCTGACGTTGGACATCTCTAACCAAGTCTTTCCACCTCGTCCACATCCCTTCTTGGGGTAGCTGTTATCCACAGGAAGAACATGGAAACAGTTGTGTAATTGGTGCCCAAAAGGAAGAGGCTAGCCCTCCTTGCTGACAGTGTGTCACCCTGACACAGCACAGAACTTCGTGTCCACTGACTCTCCAG
>JADRCD010243157.1:0-25000 GCA_019843815.1 Montemys delectorum | reverse complement strand
TGATTCAATACATCTCTCTCCAGCCATACGTATTTCTTCTCTGTGATGAAGACATGCAGTTCCCTTCAGAGGTGAACAGTTCATAGCGGTTACATTATTTGGGAAGGGGGGAACTCCTCATATCTCCTTCATTCAGCCAATCAGCAGCTCACGGCATTTTTGGAGCCCATTTCAGCCAGGAAATGCCTCTCAGGCAGATGCAGAGAGAAATCAGATCCAACTTCATATGTACTGGGAGAAGAGCTGCAGGAATCCGCAGGAAACAGTGTCCCATCCTAGAATCAAGGAGAGGCTACCTGTGTCCTATGGGGAAGGAATTGGTCGGGTGTTGGGAGTCTGGTTTCTTGTGGACCTTTTATATTTTTTCCTGGGTTTCTTTCAGAAATATCGCTAACATTGGAAACATTTTGATGTGTTTTGTCAGAATTTTAGATGACAACCCAATCACCAGAATCTCACAGAGGTCCTTTATGGGATTAAACTCCTTGTTTTTCTTGTAAGTATCCTCCCCCCTCCTCTCTCTCTCTCTCTCTCTCTCTCTCTCTCTCTCTCTCTCTCTCTGGGTATACCTGTCTATGAAAAAGAAGCCTTAAAGAAAATGCCTTAAAACAAAACCACCAAACCCATCTTTTCGGAACTTCAGGCCATAGTTACTGTTGCTAAGTCAAAGGCAATGGCTGGATCCATTATGATATGTATCTTAAGCTTGTTGCTCGATGCTGTTCATCTTCTCTCATTTCCTAAAGGAACAAGCCATATTTTCATTCACAGCAGTTGAGCAAAGGTTTGCTTTTATTTCCTGAAATCCTAGTTAAACTGAATGAAGTATAATAGGATCGCATAGGAGCACAGTTCCGACTCCATTTTTAAAAGACTTGTTATTTTTATTTCTTGTGGACAAGTGTCATGCTTGCCTGCTTCTCTGTGCACCACATGCATGTAGCACCCACTGAGGACAGAGGATGGCAGAAAATCCCCCGGAACTAAAATTACAGTCTGTTGTGAGCTGCCAACTGAAGCAGAGTCCTCTGCAAAAGCAGCCAGTGCTCTTAACCACTGAGCCATCTCTCCAGCCTCCAACTCCATTTTCACTAGAGGAAAATGTGCTTTTGCCCAGTGACAGCCAATGAAAATTTCAAATTTTGCCTACTGACAGAGCTGTTTTCCTACTTGAGCTTCCATTGTTAATGTCCTAGGGTAACTGATAGCCAGGGGCTTGCCATGTTCCTTTACAGTGGATGATGCAGCATCCACCGTGACTGGTCCATTTATCACAGGGACTACAGCATCATAAGATAATCGTGTATCTTAGCATGTTCACGATGTTTGCTTTTGACAGTTCCCCTTGCCATCACATCTTCTGTTTAATGCTGTTTCCAGTGTGGCTCTTCAATGCTGTAAATGATTAATGCACCCTGAGAAAACATCTCAAGAACTAATGGCTCTGGAAATCATTACAAGCTTGCAGCACACAAGGGGGAATGATCATGAACTTCACAGTTACTGCCTGCTACTTGCTTTAGTTTTACATCATAAAACTGAGCTGAGGAACCCTAATCTTAGGATGGACACTGTACACACACAGCCATAGACTGGCTGCACCTTAGTGCTTGCCATGCGTAAGCACGTGAGCACTATGCGTAAAGGCATAGTTGTATGCAAAGACTTCATCCTGACATATAAATTACAGTGGACAATTTTCAAAACTGTGGAAGAGCAAAACTCCTCTCGTTAATGTAGCTTAATCAGTTTGTGTCTAACTGTCATTTTCTCTGTGTGAAGGTCCATGGTGAGTAACCGGCTCGAGGCCCTTCCTGAAAGGTTGTGTGCCCAGATGCCTCAACTTAACTGGGTGTGAGTATCCCTTAGGGATTAAGCTTGTTCTGTGCTAGGATTAAGGAGGCAAGATGCGGATTCAATGCAGAGTTATCTTTAAAAATCTATGTAGAATGTCTCTCCCAAACCAAAATCTAATGGTCAGCTCCCATTTTTAAAGATCTGCCGAGGAGGGGGGGAGGTAGCCGGGAATTGGGCGGAGTGTGCTCAGAGTGCGTTGGTTATACACTTGAAGAGATATGACCCCGCATAACCTTGTGGAATAAAACGATAAAGTATCTTTTGAGAATAGCTGGAACGCAGCACTTGGGAGGTTGAGGCAGGCGGGTTGAGAGTTTAAGCCAAGCCTGGGTTACAGAGTGAACTCTCTCTCTCAAAAGGAAAACAAAAGAGGGCTGAATAGATGGTTCAGTGGCGAAGAGCACCGGCTGCTCTTTGGGAGGTCATGGGTTCAAGTCCCAGCAGCCACACAGCAGCTCACAAGCACCTATAACTCCAGTTCTAGGGAATCTGATGCCCTCTTCTGTACTCTGCAGGCACGGGACTTGTGCTCCACAGACATGAATACAGGCAAGACCTTCCTACACGTTACATAAAAAGAGATCTTTAAGAACTAAAATAAACAAGTCTTTGGAGTATCCCTAAACATGTAAGGTTGTGCTTGGCCTTCTCCGGCCAACCCATACTTATCACATAGTCAGCCCACGGACAGCAGGATTTTCTGCTCTTTCTGTCAGCACCTGGTTCCACGAGTCCACTGCAACTTGGTTTCTCTTCTCTTGCTTGGTCTAAACAAACTGACTAACAACGCACCAGTGCTGACGTGATATGGTCTGAGAAGGTACATTTCAAAGTCTCTGCGTGTTACTTTAAAAAGGCTTGTTTTTAACCAAGTAATTTTGTTATCCCTTACCTACTTCTCCCAGCCCTGCCATCCCTTGCCCGTCTGCTCTTTTCCACCGTCCTCCATACGCCCCTTCTGTGGAGACAGCAAACCACAGTTCGCAGCCATCTCTAGGCTCACGTGCTTCTGGAAGCTGGGAAAGTCTTTCTCTGTTATCCCTTTGACTAAACTCTAACATTCCCTTCCAACGCCCAGAATATCACCCTCAGAATGCTGTCTCCACACACTGGTCGGCTTCAATGAATGCTTATGTTTCCACCGCACCGCACAGGAACATACCATGCCCAGTCAGGACTGAGACCACGCCTACCACGTGATAGGTGACCAATAAACCTGTTAGATACCTGTGCTAAGCCACTCCCACTCTTTCTTGCCTTGTGACTTAATACCTTAATACCTACTTGGGAGTCTCATGGCTTCACCACCACCCAATATTCCCTGCCTCATGCACCTCACTCATATGTGTCAGGTGGAAACAGAGGGGTCAGAGGTTCAAGACCACTCTCAGCTACACAGAGTCTGAGGCCAACCTGGGCTCCATAAGACCTAGTCTCAAAAATACTTAGGAATTTAACAAACTCATTTACATACTGGGAAACAGAAAAGAGAAGGGGCAGGTGGATCTCAAGGATGAGGCCTAACCAGGTTGCTTAAGAAGGCTCTGCCTCAAAAAGAGGAAGATCATAAACGGTGGTGCACACCTTTAATCTTAACACTCAGGGGTCAGAGGAAAGTGGATCTCTGTGAGTTTGAGGCCAATCTGGTCTACATAAGAGTTCTAGGCCAGCTAGGCCTACATAGTTAAGGCAGAGAGAGAGAGAGACAGAGAGACAGAGAGACAGACAGAGACAGAGAGACAGACAGAGACAGAAAGAGAGAGTGACAGAATATTAGAAAAACTAGTTTAAAAGTTTGCTTTTTCTCACCACCTGCCTTACTACACTGCTAAAAATGTGAATTCCAGAGATTCTAGAGGCCATTCCCAGAGTGTGTAGGATGGCAGTTGTGCCAAGGATCCAGCTGGCAGACAGCAGTGTCCCCACGAGTGCTCTCTGGAGTCCTAAAGACATTTCTGAGCAGCTCAAAGAAGAAGAACATGCTAAGAGGAGCTTCTGGTCCAGCAGGTCTGCTGGGGAGCCTGGGAGCCTACACTTCTAGAAAGTTCCCCGGCTCTGGAGATGTATCCCTGCCTCTGGAGATGTATCCCTGCCTCACTGAGAGATGTGCTATACTGGGCACCAGCATCCCTGTGGAAGGCCATGTAGAAGAGACCTGCATGCACGTTGATATCACACAGACTAAGATTTATGTCCCAAGTCTGGTGAACAGTCTGTGTGAGGCAACGTCGGCTCAAGTTTCCCCTTCACCAAAATATTGACTGGCATGGAGTCAGAACGTGGAACAGTGGTCCAGATTGCCTGCACAGGACACCTAAGTGTCTGGGCTTTGGATTCAGGAAGATCTGATGGGGAAGGACTGTTCTGACACTTATCAAGAATATGACGGGGAGCTGGAAATGAACCCCCTAGCCTCCCAGAGGCCTGTCGCATGGGTTGAATGGGGCGTAATGATGCCACTCCTGCAGGGATGGTTCATAGACACTGGAGCAGTACCAGCCCGATGGAGGGTGGTTGATGAAATCGAGCATATAGTATAGTGTCTTAGTCTTCTTTATCGCTGTGGTAATATATATATATTTACCATCACCAAGGCTACTTATAGGAGAGTTTATTTCATTCATACATTTCCAGAGGGTCAGGGGCTATGGTGCCAGGGTGGAAGTGGCAGGCAGCAGGTGGTCCGAGCAGCAGCTGAGAGCTCACATCTGGAACCCCAAACAGGAAGCAGAGTACACACTCTAAGTGGCAAGAGTCTTTGGAAACCTCAATACCCAACTCCCAGTGACATACTTCCTCCAGCAAGATCACACCTCCTAACCCTCCTCAAAGAGCCACCAACTGGTACCAAGTATCAAATAACTGAGACTCATTCAAACCACCAACTATAGTTAACAGCATGGTGCCTAGCCAAGGGAGACACTCCTACCCCAAATATTTAATGGCCTTTCCCTTAGGTTTATTATATTATTATTGTTGTTGTATCATCAGTTGGAAAGAAAGCAGAAGCCATATAAATTATAGAAAGCCCACAAACATTAGGAGGTATGCCAAAAATAAAATAGAATTAAGGAAAGATAACGTTCAGAACTGTTCTATCAATGGAAAGTGTCCGCTAGCAGATGATTTATACAAAGGTGTCTGAAGTGTTTTCCCTCTCTGGCTTTCAGGGATCTAGCAAACAATGGGATAAAGCTCGTAACGAACTCCACCTTCCTAACGTGTGACTCGCTCACGGTTCTGTAAGTACACAAGGACTTCAGTACGAGAGGCCTGTAGATTGGGAGCGTTGAGAAAAAGGTTGACCCTGGATTTCAAAGTACTGCTTTGTTTCCAGCCTTGATGTGAATGCTCAATAGTGGGAAGGGGCAAAGAATGATGTATTTATTTAACATGAAATGAAATCCTTTACTTCAAAGTGGCTAGACTCATCAATTGGGTCTCTGTACCTGAAGAAAGTAGGAGCAATTGAATGCATTCTGATTGGCCATAGACTCTGACTGACTATTCTGATGGCGGTTTGTGCCGGGTCTGGGGGTGGGGAGGGCAGATGAATTGGCCAATCCGCACCTTGGCATTTCTGCAATTAGAAACACAACTACTTTGTGTTTCTGCTAATTGGAGCTTTCTGGCAATAGCAGGCCCTCAGCAATGCTTAGATTACACAGGTGACCAGAGAAAAATAAGGGAAAAGAAAATTTTTAAAAAGACAGTTTTAAGAATGATCAGAAACCAAACAAGATATAACTTCACAGACCAACCTCGGTGCCTGGAACTGCTCCCAGGAGTGCTTCCTGAGCTATGAGGGTATCCTCAGGAGCAAAGTTTTCCTTGGCTTTGGTTATAAACCAAAAAACTATCCTGTTGAGCCCTCAAAGGAGGCTTACTAAATGGCACCTGGAGCAGTGACATCTCCCAGCAGGAACTGATTGGGACCGCAGACAAAAACCCTCAGTGCTGACTCTCACCATGTTTTACAGGTTTCTGCCTAGAAATCAAATTGGTTTTGTTCCAGAGAAGACATTTTCTTCATTAAAAAATTTAGGAGAACTGTAAGTAGCATGGTCTACTAGGAAGAATATGATTGCTCTCTTCCAAGATTATTAATCTAAATGACGGGGAGACTGTCCTTCTACTTGGAACAATCAAACTTCTGGAGACTATTAGCTATTAAAAAACCAATTAAGGAAGCCCGCATGATCGTGACGTCAAGAGCACATTACAGTCATGTGCTGGGATTGTCAAGGGAGCCAGCCCGCCCTACTTTCTCTGCCTAATTTTATTGGTCAATGTTGTGTTTTGTGTGTGTGTGTGTGTGTTTGTGTGTGTGTGTGTGTATGTTGGGGGCGAGGTGAGCTTCCTGCAGCCTCAAACACATGAATGGTATTTCTCTAATGGCTGCTGTTGGGTAACTCCCAATGGATGCCAGATGAAGACAAACTTGATTGAGGTGTTGTTAGCTGAATCTGTCTGACCAGAGGGATGACTATTCCCTGAGAGGTCAGCAGGTGAAGCATGTAGACGTGTCTCTAATGAAGATAGGCTTATGGAAAAATTTTCAGACAGCTCACATAACTTTCTCCGTCCACATACATGTTTCATAGCTTTAAGACTCTGGAAAACATCTGTTTAGCCATGAATTCCTAGATATTAAAACCACACATAACTGAATCATTGGAAGTTGAAATTAAATCTGTTGTATGTCACATGATAGCAACTAGACTAAGGACTCAACCTGCTGCTGGGGACTTTAAAAGGGCCACTGATATCTTAAATAACCTTTCCTCCATTCATTATGCCTGCCTGGCTCTGGAGGATGGGGCTAATAACTCAGTAAAAGTATTTTTAAATAATTATAATAATTACATATAATTAATGGGCATAAAAATATTTAAAGTGACTTGTATAGACAATGCTCCACTCTTGAACTAAAAATGACTTTGTGGCAAACTGCTCTAGATGGCTCATTCAGAAGAGACTCTCTTGGGGACTCATTCCTGGTCAGGCTCTGTTGAAGAAATATGACTGGGTGTTAGAAACCAGAGACAGATGCCAAGGATGGTGAGGGGCTTATCGTGTGTGTGTGTGTGTGTGTGTGTGTGTGTGTGTGTCTGTGACATGCGTTCGTGTGTATAAAAACATATCCTGAATTTTCCTTCATTCCTCTGCTTACCCAGTAGAACACAAGCTCCCATGCCCCACTCCCAAAGTGGGAATGGCAGCCATTTCAGAAATAATTGAAACTCTGGACCTAGTTTCAAACACCTGTAATCTCAATACTTAGGAGGCAGAAGCAAGAGAATCAGGAGTTCAAGGCCAGCACCAGCTACAAGAGACCCTGTCTCAACAAGAAGGGAGTAGAGAGAGGAGGGGGAGGGGACTGGGTTGTGATTTTTAAAACCACCAGTAATCTATTCCAAACCATGTGGTCTTGGAGAGCTACAGGAAATCCAAGTATCGACAGATGAACCATGAACAAGGTGTTTACACATGAGTTCACTTGTAGAGTGATTCTACTGTTCAGGCATCATATCAAACTCATCCCCAGGAGGGATAATCAGCAGTACATGAAGCCCCTGATGTCCCCCAAAGGGGTACACTTCACTTTCCTATGTGACATTTTTCAAGGACAGTTTCTCAGTGCATAAGACCCCCAGCACCATGGACGAGATCCCCACAGCATGCATGCCATCCCCTGCACCCTGCATGGCATCCCCTGCACAGTGCCCTTTGTGATGTTTCTTTGGCCCATGCACACCCATGGCTTTCTTGATGATCCACACATGCATCTTCCACCTAGAGCACTAGGAAGGAGTCCCCTGCTAAGCAGGGCTTGGGGACCACGATTGCACCTCTAAACCAGTAGGTTCGCTCTTGAACTACCATGTGCACAAGAGGAGTGCTCCTGACACCTTCCTCACCTGTACTTGGGTTGCATGCTTTTTTTCTCTGTGTAAATTAGCATCTTATCCCAAGCTGGAACAGTACCAACAAACCAGGAATGATTCAGAATCATCTTTATATACAAAATAAGTTATCAGAAGTTAAATTACAGAATAGGGGAGGCTTTTCCAAAAGTTGCCAGCTTCCTGGACATCTTAAGGCAATAGTTTTTTTTAAAAAATGATTTATTATTATTATTATTATTATTATTATTATTATCATTATTATTATTACACTGTAGCTGTCTTCAGACACACCAGAAGAGGGCATTAGATTTCAATATGGATGGTTGTGAGCCACCATGTGGTTGCTCGGATTGAATTCAGGACCTTTGGAAGAGCAGCCAGTACTCTTAACCACTGAACCATCTCTCCAGCCCAAGGCAGTTCTTAACCTGTGGGTCTCCACTGCTTTAAGAAACTGAATGACCCTTTTATAGGACCCGCATATCAGATACCCTGCATATCAGACATTTATATTACGATTCATAATAGTAGCAAAATTACATTTGTGAAGTAGCAATGAAATAATTTTATGGTTGGGGTCACCACAACAAGAGGAACTGCATTAAAAGGTGTCAGCATTAGGAAGGTTGAGAACCACTGCTATATGGCTTTCAGTCTGCAGTAGAATGGATGCAGACCTGGATTCAGGGAGCTATCTAGCATTAGAACAGTTGACCTGGGTACAGGCTCAGACAGCAGAGAGCACAGATGAAAGCAGACTCTGGGAAAGGTGTGTGTGTGTGTGTGTGTGTGTGTGTGTGTGTGTGTGTGTGTGTTTGCGCGTGCGCGCGCTCGAGCGCATGTACCCTGCCTTTGTCCTTCCTGGGGATTCAATTGGTCCGTCCCAGCAAACACTGTACTGCCATGGGGAGGCATGCCATGCTTGGCTGCAATCCACCACATAGAATGCTAAACAGCGGTTTGCTGCAAATATGCTTATTCTACCTTGAATTTTCCATCTTAATGATAATAGTAGCCGCCCCAACGGCCCGTCCGAAAGTCGGCTTCCTAGCCCTCTGCTCCCTCCTATTGCTAAGTGTTCTCAGACTCTGATCCCTGCTAGTGTCTCTAAGGAGCCTCCGCTAGCTCTGGCCTAGTCCATGTGGACCCCTCCTCACCTCCCTCCTTACTCTTTCAGTAACTGCCATCCTGTGATCTCAAGCACTGTATCTGCTCACCTGCTCAGTTCTCAAATGTTGGCATCACAGAGGAGACTGGTTCAGTGCAGGTTGCTCACCTCCTGGGATGGGTGTCTGGAATGTGACACTTCTAGAAGCATCCCCCGTGATCTCTATGCTTTGACTGCGCTCTGGAAAAATGAGACCTTGAAGCTTGTACACGGGCCTCCTATCTTTTATCCAGGGATTCCTGCATTTCCTATTTCCCTATATAGTTCTGTCTTCCACTCATGCTGAGTCACTTGTGGGTGTTCCTGAGGATGATAGCCAGGGCCATGGGTTTTCTAGCCGTGCTTTGCTCTCACCTGAAAAGTTATACTTCTTTTACTAAACCTAAAACCAAACCCTTTGGCTTTGTTTTAGCACTTCCTAATTTCCATAACCAAGACTGAGGGTTCCACTCCTTGTCATTCATCTTTTATTTTGTTTTTTCCTTCCCTTATAATATAGATTATTTGTCCATTTTCTGTCCCTTTCACAACACCGCTGAGGCTGGGTACCTTATAGAGAAAAAAAGGTTTGTTTAGCCCACAGTTAAAGGCTGAAAAGTCCAACACCAGCCAGATTCACCAGTTCAACCTCTGCTGAAAACATCATGGTGAGGATGTACATAGGGGTTGCATGGTGAGATGGGATGCCAAAGAGATAGTCAGGGATCAGAACTGCTGGGGTTTTAACTTGAAGGAGCTCTCCAGAATCCCACAATACTTTCTGAGGATATGCATCAGTAGCCTACACACTCCTCACTGGGCGCTTCCTCTTGAAGGATCCACCATGGCAACAGTATAGACCAAGCCTTCCCAACATGAACATCTGGGGAGCAGACCACACCCAAACCTCAACTCTGGCTGTTACTATAAAGAAACTTTTTAAGGTGAAAAACCTCTATAGTTATTCCTAGCCAGACAGCCGATATCTATTGCAAGATATCAAGAATAGTTAAGATTTTATACTTTGGGAGCTGGAGAGATGGCTTAGCAGATAAGAGCACTGGCTGTTCTTCCAGAGGACCCATGTTGGGTCCCAGCACCCACAAGGAAGCTTCCAACCATCTGTAACTCCAGTTCTGGAGGATCTCATGCCCTCTCCTGGTCATCATGAAAACTGCATGCACACAGTATGCATACATCCAGGCAAAACATTCAGACACATTTTTTAAAGTTATTTTTCTTTATCCTTAATTGGGCAATTGTACAAGGTCTCATCCTTAACATTGCCTCTACTCAGAGAGATGTTCCAGACTCTCCACAGATGTGTGTCTCCAATTGCAACAGATCTCTTTGCTACAGTCTCTAGGGTCATTACCCTATGATTCTTTCTAGATTGGATAATGGTATATTTCATTAGAACATAACTATATAAGAATGCATTTAAACTACCAATGAATGTAGCTCAGTGGAAAAGCACTTGATCACCATGCATGAGGTCCTAGGTTCAATCCCCAATAACAGAAGGCAAAGTGCATTTCAAATATATAAATTTATCCACTCAAGATTGTCTGAGTAGCTAGTGAGTGACTGATGCTCATTTAGATGGAATGCAGTATAAATAGAAGATTCAAGACTTGACCTCAAAAAGATTAGCTGGATAAACATGTGGAATGAGTGGGAATCACAGAATGTGCTCCAAAGAGGAAATTAGTTAGAGATCTCAGGGCCAGAATGTGCTGGCAAAGGGGTGAGAGGAAATTCCAGACAGGAACTGGATGAGCAGGATGCCACATGGTCTGCCAGCGATGGAAACCAATCCCCTTGCTGACTCACAGGGCTTGCTGTGTCACAAGTTTTCAGCCTGGTTGGACTGGATTCATGTTTTCTCTTGCATCAAGTGGGAAGACAGTAACTGTGGTGAGAGATGTCCCTGCCACTTATCCCCAGTGTAATTGTGTTTGTTTTTCACTGTCATCAACAGGGACCTGTCTAGCAATATGATAACAAAGCTCCCAGCCCACCTTTTCAGCGACCTACATCTTCTCCAAAAGCTGTAAGTTCCCCTGTCTCATCATCAGATTTAAGTGGCAACATCTTAGCCTTCCAAAATAATAATAACAGCCATACTTATCCCCCTCCCTTCCTCTAATGGTAAAAAAGGAACCTGTCGTCCAACCCTCTTCTGTATGTCCACAAGAACCAGTTTGGAAGTCTCAAACAACTTCAGTCTCTGTAAGTAAAGCATCCTAATTGTGCTGGTTATCATTGTAGGGAGGCCATCTTGCTTAGAGAGGTATTTGATTCGAAGTGGGTGTTTCTCACGCTGGGGCAGGCATCCCCAGGAGGCATGTCCAGGAAACCCTGACCACCACTGTCCACTGTCAGTTATGAACTAAGCCATAGCAAAGTTGCTGTTATGGCCACTTGGTTGTATAAAAGCCATTCCACGTTTGAAGCTGCCTATAGATCCATCTAGGGAATTGTGCTTAGAGGAAAAATCTAATCCCATGATCTTCGTGAAGAATTAAATTTGCAAGAACTTTGTTTTGGAAAAGATTGACAGAAATAAATTCTCTAAGACTTTCCTTCTTTTCCTGTACCACCTCCCTGAAGAAATTATAGGATAAAAATCAATCTTTACTTTTTAATTAACGAGAACAGTCCCACGAAGACAAACATTCAAACAATTTAGTGTCGTTTGGGTATTTTACAATTTCAGCCAATTTAGTTCCAGTGGTACCAAAGATCCTGCCAATTCCTCTTTGTCATTCTTTTCCCCTGGGTGATCATCTGTTGGCTAAAGTTTATTTGTCTTGACCAAAAAAACTGTATTATATTAGCTATTTCAGCCTGACACATTTTTTTTCTTTGACTCCAAAGACTGATGCTTTTGTTTTGTTTTGCTTGTTTAAAAAGTAGGGCTTTTGCCTATTTGTTTAATATTCTGAAACAGGATCTTCCATAGCACAGGCTAGCCCCAAGCTTAGTGTGCAGTTGAGAATGACCTTGAACTTCTGACCCTCCTGCCTTCACTTCCCAAGTGCTAGGGTTACTGGTTTGTACTACACCAGGCTTCTTCCAGAGACTAATCTTCAATATCACATTTCTTTTTGTTATAGATTTCTATTTCTATTCTAATAGAAATCTATTTAAAAAACACATGATTTAATGGTCTTTTAGCCAATATCAGTGGGCATCCACTGATGGGCAGCATGTTCTTTGCTTTTTATTTTATTTTTTTTATTTACTCATTTATTTATTTATTTTGGTTTTTTGGAGATGAGGTTTCTCTGTGTAGCCCTGGCTGTCCTGGAACTCACTCTGTAGACCAGGCTGGCCTCGAACTCAGAAATCTGCCTGCCTCTGCCTCCCAAGAGCTGGGATTAAAGGTGTGGGCCACCACCGACTGCCAGGAGGTCTTTGCTCTTGGGAAGCTAGAGTGTAATTACCCAAAGTCTATAAATATCTTGTGGTTTTTCTAAAGATTTATTATTTATTCGTGGTGAAGGCAGAAACATGCACACCAGTGCCTTTGGAAGCCAGGGTAGGTCACTGGATCTCTGGAACTGGAGTTACAGACAGTTGTGAGCCACCCACCTTGTGGGTACTGGCAAGTGAACCAGGATCCTCTGAAAAAGCAGCCAGTGCTCTTAACCAGTCCTAACCTGTTATTTTTTAACTTAACAGCCAACTTCAGACCTTTGACATGATTCTTCTCAAGAAGGACAATGTTATCATATCTCATTATAAATACTCAACTGCTTGGAACTGTTTTCCTCCCAGCCCCAAAGCTCCTGGAATAACGACTCACTCAACATATATTTACAAATACCTAGGTCATATAGCTAGGCTCGTTCCATGACTAGCTAATGATTTAAAATAGCCCATTTATACTAATTTACATTCTGCCACGTGGCTGGTTACCTCTGCTGGGATACCACAAGTCCGTCCTCACATCTTCCCCAGCAACTCTTCCTTCGTCTGGCTGTATCCCAGAATTCTTTCTGCCTACCAGAAGTCCCACCTACTGTTCTACCCTTTCTTATAAGCCGTAAAATTTTGATTGACAGGTGATGCATCCATACACTACACAAGATAGTCACTCTGCACTGAATTTCTCGTGCAAAGCAGTCCTGTGTAGGGATGGGTTTAAACCGCTGGGGAATGTAGAATACAGAACACTTGACCCGCATGAGGTACTAGGTTCACTGCACCCATTTCTAAAAAGAAAACTCTCCCACCGCTGTCTGATCCCTTTTCCACAGTAGTAACTGTTAGGTACACATTCCTCTCCTCAGGCTCTCATTTGTTTATTGTCTAATTGTTTGTTTCTAAGACTCACTGGAACACGTATCTCACCAACACGAACTGGACATCAGTTCATATACTGGACATCCTTAGATACAGGCTGTAATGACCCCTGTGCTGCAGCAACCACACAATCCACATAAAACGTCAGTGCTGATAAGCGAGTAAGAAAGCTGAAAAGTATATTAAAGAAGTGGGGATGAGGGGCTTTCAGAAGAACATGGGATGCTTTCCCAGAGGGACCACATGATGATTCTGTAGTATCAGCATCTCTTCATGTTTTCCTTCTGGTCTAGAGAGCAAAGGGATTCTTCTGTGAAGGAGCCACTGGGGCAATGAAAATTCAAAAACAGATTGCAAAAAGATCTTTATGCGGGTCAGCTAAAAGCATCAGGATAAATCCTCCTTTTTAAAGGTGTCTTCCAATCACATACAGCAAGCAGGAGGCTCTCACTGCGTTCTGCTGCCTTTCTCCTGTTTGTTTCCGGCGAGGTCCGTGGCTCTGCCTCTACACTGCCCTGAAGGGATCTCTGAGATTCATACCTTCAGAAGTGCCTGGATAAACACAGAATGTTGAGGCCTCTTACCCATCAAGCCATCTCTCCAGCTAACACAGAATGTCCAAATGCCCGCTGGCACCCTTTGAAGATGTTATAGAACCGGGAAGGAAAGCAAGAATGATGGTCCCTCTGGGGTCTTAGTAAAGGATGCTTCTGAGTAGCATCTTCCCACTGCCTCTGGGGTTCCACTCCAAAGACACATAAGCCAGGGAGAAATGAGTATTCAAATCCAGATTCCCACTGGACTCACTTTAATGATGTTTTCAGATTAGAAGTTCTAGGTCTGAAATGAAACCCATGAATTTCCATGTCAGTGCTAATTAAATCAAAGTATAAAAATAATGTTAAACTCACATCAGACACCATTGCCATTTGATCGATCAACTATTTATTTGTTTATTTATTATTTCTGGAGGTGGAAGCCAGAATCTTGTGTTTGTCAGGCAAGTATGCAACCACTCTCCAGCCCCTTACCATTTCAAAACCAGTTTTATATTAAAACATAATTCTGCATCTATGCACAAGTGACACAAGAACATCTGTTCAGCAGATGTTAATACTAATAATTTTTTCTCAGAATGTCTACTATGGAATTTTTAGCCATATTTGAATTGGTAACATAAAATTTCAAAGTATCAGATTTTAGATGTAACCAAAAAATGTAATGGTTTCAAAGTTTAATCCTAAAAATGTGAAACCTTTGTATATATCTTCCAGAGACCTGGAAAGGATAGAGATTCCAAACATAAACACAGGAATGTTCCAGCCCATGAAGAATCTTTCTCACATGTATGTATGTTTGAAGGGATAGAGGGAAAAGAAGGCATGATGAATTAATTCAAATATTCTCATGCTCGACTGTCTAATTATCACTGAACTGTGTTTGTATGCAACAAACGTCTTCTTTCCTATTGAGAACTTTTTAATTTTGTCACCTTTGGTCCCTGTTCAAATAGAGTTCAATATAATGATGTGCCGACATGAATGACCCTTCTCTCTGGAAACACGATGTTTATCCAATTGAGGCCCAATAAGAGATCAGGGTACCAGAATGCCACACATTACATCAAATGAAGTCACTGGCTAAAGGGTACTCAGGAGACCTGGAAACATTAATTCACTTCACATGAGTGAGCAGTCGGCTGCTCTCAGATGTGGGCTATGTAGATTCCAGGTGTTGTTTCTCTTATTAAAAGTGCACTGCAAATGGAGGTAATTAATCTTTATCAGTTTTGTTAAGTCACTTGAATATATATGGCTAAAGTGCACTGTGTAAGTTGTGTTCATATATGTGTTTATTTTTAACATGACCATTTCTTTATCAACTGTATATGATCTAGATGTTCCTGATCTCAAAATTAACCATTGTCATCCACAAAAATAGGGAGAAATCGATGTAAGATCCCAAGTTGGGTGCAGCTGATGAGAGTGTTGAGGTGAATTCAGGTGCTCTTTGGGGACAACACTTTGGCTGTGTCTGTGCAGGGGGCGTGGTGCCTAAGAGACAGGTGTTCAATGCGTATGCGCGTGCTTTTGCTCATTCCCCTTCCTGTGGCACCATTAGATAAATAATTCATGAGGCTGCTCTTTACATGCTGCAGGCAGATGGTGAGTTTGTTTTAGACTAGAGAGATCCCGGCTTTTCTGAATTTGGTGAAGCTGGTGTCTAAATGCCAAGGTCATGGAGGGACCCACAACAAACTGGAAAAAAAGAGCTAGCTTAGCTACATCCCTGAGGAACAACCTGCTCTCTTCTCCTTCCTTGGCCTTCACTGGTTGAAACATCCCCATCTCCTCACTCCATCCTCTACCCCGCACACCCCATCCTGCCTGCCCCTGGTTACTGTGGGACAGCCAGTCTGGCTTTCTTTCTCTGAAGACACTGAGCATAATGGAGTCCTGAAAGAACCAAATTTGTGCCAGGAGTCCAGGGTAGGAAAAGAAACCGATGAAGTCAGATGTCAAATTCCTTTAATTGGATGTCAACTGTTGCTAGGAAACTGGACTGTAAGCTGCTTGGGGTAGAATTTGCCTTGTATGTCCCTGAGACACCTAGCACTCAACAACCCATCATCCTTTGGTGATCTAAGAGAGGTTTGTTGAGTCTTTAGCATCCAGCGGGCACAGAGTGAGACTGAGAACTCAGTGATGAGAGAGAGGAAGAATGTGCCAGACTACTTTCACTTAGCTTTGAAGTCAGACTAAATGAGTCAATAAGTAAATGTCTATTGATTCCATGATGATACATGAAATAAAGAGATAGATGAAGGGTTTGAATGGTCAGTCATGTGGCATTTGAGACAACAGAATACATCCGAAGAAAAAGCAGAGTCAAAGCTCTCTGAGGGGCATGGGCCTGGCTTGTGCAAGATTAGAAGGCCACTGGGCTTGCATGGAAGGAGGCTGGGTAGCTAAGGATGGCTAGGCACACAGTCTCAAGAGGGCTCCACAAGTACCATGGAATCTGCTGGTGTGGAAACTGAATTTGGAGATGGTAAAAATATATTCATCTAGGGGGAAAAGAGTAAGGGAGTGAACCACAAGACACAGTGGAAGAGTACTGTTAGAACTCGTGCTGTGGGAGAAAATCTACACATACACATTTAGGTTATGTTGCCCTAAACCTAAGGAATTGGCCCTCTCCAACCATCAACAGTGCCCACCCCCAGACTACACAATCATTGACCACAAACATACCTTCATTTCCCTCTAGAAATGAAACTCTAGTCCTTTTGAAGAAACTCTGATATGAACCCTGTGTTTAAGGTGACTGCTTCTCCTCCCAGCTCCATCAAGACTCAATATTCCCAGTCTCAGACTCTCCCCTTCTGCCAGCACAAGAAGAAGGCTAGATACTCAATGTTAATTGAGAATATTTTTTTGTGAGTTGTAGGTTCCCGATAGTGAAAACCTGGGATTTTGGTTAGAGATCTATTTTTTTAATAGTGATCTGCTTTTTTAGAATACTCACATCCAATATGGCCAGGCATGGTAGTAGAGCCCCTGAAGCTTTCAGATCTTTATAGTCCCCTGACCCTTGACTCTCTCCAGACATAGACACACACTTCTAAAGTCTGTGTCCCATACAGCGCTAGTCTTTCCAACAGCTCCACCTAGACTAGCAAAGTACTGAAGAATGATAGTACTTCACAATAAGAAGCAAACTAGTCAAGTGCCAACCCCTACCCCACCTGTAGCCTGGTAGGGGTTCTGGAATCACTGCTGCCAAATGACTCTCTCTTTTTTCCTTTGACTTCAGTTATTTGAAAAGCTTTCGATACTGCTCCTATGTTCCCCATGTCCGAATCTGTATGCCCTCGACTGATGGTATTTCTTCATCTGAGGACCTCCTGGCTAACGGTATCCTCAGAGTGTCTGTCTGGGTTATAGCTTTCATTACCTGCGTTGGGAATTTCCTTGTCATAGCTGTGAGATCTCTCATTAAGGCTGAGAATACGACTCACGCTATGTCCATCAAAATCCTTTGTTGTAAGTATGCTTCTTGTAGAAATAGACTGTCTTCTAGGAGATGATATGTATATGATGCATGTGTATCTGCTATGTAGACAGGATTGTATAGTCAACAAATACCCTTCAATACAAATCAGCTTCGGTGGGTACATTAGTCAGGGTTTCTATTCCTGCACAAACATCATGACCAAGAAGCAAGTTGGGGAGGAAAGGGTTTATTTAGCTTACTTCCACATTGCTGTTTATCACAAAGGAAGTCAGGACTGGAACTCAAGCAGGGCAGGAAGCAGGAGCTGATGCAGAGGCCATGGAGAGATGTTACTTACTGGCTTGCTTCCCCTGGCTTGCTCAGCCTGCTCTCTTATAGAACCCAAGACTACCAGCCCAGGGATGGCACCACCCACAAGGGGCCCTACCCCCTTGATCACTAATTGAGAAAATGCCCCACAGCTGGATCTCATGGAGGCACTTCCCCAATTGAAGCTCCCTTCTCTGTGATAATTCCAGCCTGTGTCAAATTGATACACAAAACCAGCTGGCTGGTACAGTGGGCAAATATTTTCTAGATGTAAATCAACTATTCTTTATGATTTTAGGTTACAAGCTCTTAGCATGAAACACAGCCCTGGGAATCACATCTTAGAAATGAAAACACCAGTCAATGAGTGGGGATGGAAGATGGAATAAGTTTTGATATTTGTAAACTAATTGTCATTTTTTATTAATTTCAATTACAAAAGCCCACATGCTTGAGACAAGCTCAGATTCTCCACTCCTGCCGCTGTCAAGAAAAAGATGGGCAGATATTTGTGGTAGTCAAGAATATTTTCTTAACTATACAAGTACTACATATTTTCATTTATATACTGCCCCTCAGAAATTGTTACCCCTTTCCAGCCTTTTTAACTTGAAAACAAATCAGTTCCCCTGGCTGGTTAGTAGCCTAGTAGCTTTTTACATCAGTTCATTTAACACTGGAAGAAGGATCTAGGAAAATAAAAGGAGAGATGCTTAGCACAACTGCCTTGGGCTGCTTGGCTCCTGCAGGTGCCGACTGCCTGATGGGGGTGTACCTGTTCTCCGTGGGCATCTTTGACATCAAGTACCGAGGGCAGTATCAGAAGTATGCGCTGCTGTGGCTGGAGAGTGTGCCCTGCCGCCTGCTGGGCTTCCTGGCCACGCTATCCACAGAGGTCTCGGTGCTGCTGCTGACATTCCTGACCCTGGAGAAGTTCCTGGTCATCGTATTCCCTTTCAGCAACCTTCGCCTGGGCAAGCGCCAGACTGCCGTGGTCCTCGCGAGCATCTGGGTGGCGGGATTTCTCATAGCGGCTGTTCCCTTCACCAGCGAGGATTATTTTGGCAACTTCTATGGGAAAAATGGAGTCTGCTTCCCACTTCATTACGACCAAGCAGAAGATTTTGGAAGTAGAGGGTACTCCCTTGGAATTTTCCTAGGTAAATTTCATCTTGAGTTTCCACAGAGACACTACCATCTTTCTAGAAATGACAGAAAGCATCACATGTGCACCTGTTCTCTCCGAAAGCAACCAAAGTTCTTGGCGTGCATTTTGTAGATGTTTTTTGGGTTTTTTTTGGTTTTTTTTTTTGTTGTTGTTGTTTTTTAATTAGGTATTTTCTTTATTTACATGTACATTTTCCCTTTCCCATTTCCCCCCCCAAAACAAACAAACAAACAAACAAACAAAAACAAGAACAAACCCCTTTTGCCTCCCCCCTCCCAATGCCTGTCACCCCACCCTCTCCCACTTATTGGCCCTGGCATTCCCCTTTGTTGTTTTTTTTTTTTAATTAAACTTTTTATTGCTGAGGTTTAATGTGGAAAACGAAGACACACTCTCAGGACCTTTGGGTGATTTTTTTTTTTTTTAAATTGCTCCTTGTTCTTTTTGTTATTCATTCATAGTGAGTATGGCCTGAAAAAATTCTAAGTTAGTGTCCAGTCCTGAAACCCTACCAAATTACTGAAATTTCTTTTAAATCGCTTTAACAGTGTAGTTATAATTTAAATAAATATTAATAAAATTCTGGAAACTGAGAATTATCTAAACACCCACAGATTCATTGCCTTTTGTAAACATGGCTCTTGAGGCCCCTCAATACAAATTATTTTCAGCTTTCTTAATTCCCTGATTTTTTTTCCTTAGAAATGGCAGTCTTATATTTTCTAGTATAAATAAATGACAGACTTAGGCCTTACCATTAATGTTTTAAAGTGTATAACCTGTCTTAGTTCTGCAGGAATGAAGGCCATTCCCACAGCTGTTCTTTACCTAAGACATCAATTCATCTGCTCCTTCTCCTCTCATCCTCTTCATCAACAACTCCTTGATGCTTTATTAAAAGTACTTTTCCTTTGCCTTATGGCCCTTCCTGTCTCTGCCCACTGCTGTTGCCATAGTCTGAGTGAGACCTTGCCTCTGCACTATCTTCTTACCCATTCCCACTGCCATTGGCACCACAGTCCCCCTCCTCACATGAACTGTTCCACAGCTCTGGCAATGAACACAGCCCTTTCCCTCTGATCAGAAACCCACCATGTCCCAAACTACTCTCAAGGTCAAGTTTAAATGGTTCACTTAAAACTCACCCTGGGGAGGTCCTAACCTCTGTTTCTGTTTCTCCATTGATTCCCTCTCCTTCTCTGGAAAACAAAAGTCTGTGTTTACATCATTTTGTTGATTCTCTTCAGACGTCAGTCTTGTTTGGCAGCTATGTGTTCATAAGTGCGTTCCTCCCAAGATCCTATAGGCCGTACAGGCTTCTTCTAGACTCATTTCTTCACAGTACCTAGCACAGGTGATCTTCATAGAGACCTCCGACATGTGTGTGCCTGTGTTTACATGACATTCTATTTAAGGGGCCAAGAATCTACCAGCTGTGCACAATATTAAGAACTAGAGAGACACCACCCTCAACCCGCACAGACAGTGCAGAACAGACAGTGGGATGCAGACCTTGAGCTGCATCCTCATAGCACAGGCCGAAAAGCACCATGGGTAAAGAGTATAGGATACCCACATCTGAGGACGAGGGAAGGCTTCGAAGGAGAAATGAACCCCCAGCGATGGGGAAGCACAGCCCAGTGAAGACAGAGGATTAGGGGTGGGAGCTGAGTTCCAGGAAAAGAGGGTGGGTTCAAAGTGGACCCCAGCTCCAAGGCCAGCCGGGCCCAGTTGAAGTGCTAAGGAAGTTGGATGTGACTGGCTTTTACAGCTAAGGCGCTAGACTCTGCTAAAACAGATTAAGCGCCCACCATAGAATCATTTTATTTTATGCAAAGCGAAACTCTCTGACAAGAGGCCTCAGACAAACCAGTGTTATAAAATCCTATTGTACAACAATAGAGTGAACCCATGGGATAGGAAATGCTGTGGATAAAAACAACCTTGACTTGAAACTGTTTCCCAGCCATCCCAGTCTTCTACAGAGTCTAAATTCATTTTAGGAGTGTTTTTAGCAGCTCTGGAAATATATGCAAATTTTATGCTTATTAAAAGAAATTTGATGATCACTATCTTGGATTTTTTTTTTTAATAGCAGCAAGAATAAGGCAAGTGAAAGAAACAAGAAATTAGTGTTATGGGGATATCTGTGAAACCATTTGGCCCCGAAAGAGTGATTCATTTAGTTGGATTTTTAACATTTTCATCTCTTTTCTAAATGGAGTTTAAAGGGTTCTGAAGCACAATAGTTTAAATTACTGTGGGCAAAAGTAAACAAAAAAATGCATTTTGTTTTTATGTGTTATGCTCATTAAAATGCCCAAAGCTCAAAGAATAATGCTTCTGAGGTAATTATATTTGTAAATAATTCTAAGATTATTTTATTCATATGTATAAGACAAGGAGCTAAGATTGCTATCTATTTTTGAGATGTGCATTACAATCATAGAATCATCTTAAGGGGTGACTTTCCAGGAACTAAAACCAAAACTAATGTGTGCGTGTGTGCGTGTGCGCATGCATGAGAGAGAGAGAGAGAGAGAGAGGGGAAGAGAGAGAAGAGAAAGGTAGTCTTGCTTCACAGTATTCTAGATCTGAGTTCTTCATAAAGAACTTATGCCTTTGAAATCCTCTTTTAAGGCTAAGGAAAAACCAAGTTCTTGGGAAGTTTAGCTTCAGAGCTCTGAGAACATAGATAGGGTGCTTCTGGGAAAGGCCAATGCCAGCTGCTGTATTAGCAGCCACGTAGCTGACGCTTCTCTGCTGACCATACAGAGAGTGTAAAACGAGCGTGCTTTCCCCAACAGGTGTGAACTTGCTGGCTTTCCTCGTCATCGTGATTTCCTATGTCACCATGTTCTGCTCCATTCAGAAAACAGCCCTTCAGACTGCAGAAGTAAGGAGCCACATCAGGAAGGAGGTGGCTGTTGCAAACCGGTTCTTTTTTATCGTGTTCTCTGATGCCATCTGCTGGATTCCTGTGTTTGTCGTTAAAATCCTGTCTCTCCTTCAAGTGGAGATCCCAGGTCAGTCCTCTTCCTCATCCCCAGGTACACAGTGCCTTCTCAGGCCCTTTGATTGACAAGACCAGAGTTCAGGACAGTGCCTTGCACATAGTAAATTCTCCATAAGTACTTATGACATCAATACAAAGAACTAACACTCCCACCCCTGTGTTTTATAAGTATCTTGCTTCTACCTGAGCTAGCTAGTGGTTCTTAGCCAAGAATAAGAATGAAAGATAGATAGATAGATAGATAGATAGATAGATAGATAGATAGATAGGGGATTCATACATACATAAATACAGACAGACAGACAGACAGACAGACAGACAGACAGACAGACAGTCTTAGTTTGGGATTCATTGCTGTGAAAAGATACCACGACCAAGGCAACTCTTATCAAGGACAACATTTGCTTGGGACTGGCTTACAGTTTCAGAGGGTCAGTCCATTACCATCATGGCAAGAAGCACGGCAGCCTGCAGGCAGACATGGTGCTTGAGGAACTGAGAGTTCTACATCTTGTTCCACAGGCAACAGAAGGGGACTGACTGACTTGGGCAGGCAGCCAGAAGGAGACTCTCCTCTACACTAGGCAGAGTTTGAGCATAGGACTTCATAGCCCACCCTCACAGTGATATATTTCCTCCAATAAGGCCACACCTACTCCAAGAAGGCCACACCTCCTAATAGTGCCATCTGCCATGCCAAATATATTCAAACCACCACACGTATGTACATACATAGACAGAAAGATAGGTACATACATATACATACATAGAATCTCTGGTTCCTCCAGGAATTCTAGATTGGTACCTAGGGGGGCCAAGGCATACATAGAGGTATTCTGCTCAATTTCAGATGCTCAGATTCAGGTAGAATCATCAATCCTGTTCCAAAGTCCTCACCATGAAGCATCCTATCAGGCTTTGAAGGGCTACACAACTCATGGAAAGACCCTTACTTCACAGAGAAAAATCATTGGTTTATATTTTACCTGATGCCCTTTCTAAGATCACAGCTTCCAGAAGCCACTGGGGGATTTATCCTAACTCTTAAACAGAGCTTGGGATCGTCTTCAACTCCCAGCCCATAGGCAGGTCCACCTGAAGAGCTGATCATGGTGGGAGTGTGTCTTAGTCATTGTGGCAGCCCTGAGTCTGGCACATGGAAAGTGATGAAGAGCTCTTTTTCCCCAGCTTGTATAGTTGTGTGAGGCCTGATCAGATATCCCAGTGTAAAATGACTCACCAGGCCCAGTAGCCCCTCTTGCTTGATTTTTGCATCAAGCACAGATGTTCATCAAGCCATGGGAGATGTGGGACTGAAGATCATGGACAGAGTCAGAGCTGAGTATTTGGGAGACTTTGCTGAACCGAGCAGTGAAAGCAGGTGACATAAGTGTTTGCTGTTAGCTCACTGGAGGAGATCCGGCTGTGTGTAGTACAGATGTTCCCTTGAGCAATCTTCAATCCGTGACCTCCTACCTGGACATCTCAACTCTTTCATCAGACCATTTCAAATTCAATAGGATTAAATCACCCATTGGCTTGCTCCATTCACATAATGAAGTCCAAAGGTGGGACTATCCCTGTAGTATCTCTTATTTCCCATCCCACTCTTATGAATTCTGTGATCTAAGCCTACAGCAACTGTGAACTTTCTCTTTCATGTTTCTCTGATATGACATTAACATTTGCCAGGGTTTCTTTTACCTGGAGATCATCCATGCTCTCAGAAGACAAGAGTGTGGTCCACTGAGCGTGTCTCTCTCTCAATGCTCAATGCAAGTTCTATCTCCTAATGACACCATTCCTGACTTCATCCAACCCAGTCACTTAACATCTACAAGGTCTTTCCACCATGCTTGTTAACCCCATTTGAGCTGCATCACACCAGCCTTCATCTTAAGCCCATATGTCCATTGCTCTCTTAAAATTATAAATCCCAGAAGGGTTGGGAACATGGTTTATTATCTTCACATTTTCCACTGAGCTGTTCACAACGTGATAGTCTTTAACAAACAAAAATTCAGCTCCCATGCTATGAGCTGTCCCAGGGAGAGTGAGGGGTCAGGAACACACCAGGCTGCTAACCAGTATTTGAGTTCTATGAGGAGCCTTGCTCAGTGACTTGAGGAAGCTGGGGCTGTCCAGGAGTCATGGTAGAGATGGAAGTTTGTCATCTTTGCCTCCTGACACCTGTCTTTTTGCTCCAGATGCTTCTCCCAGTTGTGGGGGAAGGAAAAGAAGGACCCAAATGTGTGAGTTGAATGTTCCTTGCTCCTGTCCTGACCCACCCACTGGTCTGTTGAGGTGACATTGCTTCACTAGAGTGCCTTTTAGATGGCTCTCAAATGGCTCCCCTGTTCTACAAGTCTCTTAACTCTCTGGTGTCTATTTTCTTTCCTAAGGCCACGATAACAAAATATTCCATACATTTTTTTTCATCAATTGGGGGTCTGGCTAGCCAAAATCAATGTGTCTTCAGGTTTAGTTTTCCCAAGGCCTTTCTTATTGTCTTAAAGATGGCCACTTTAAACACAGCCTTCTCCTTGCTTTGTCCCTATCTGTGTGTTTCCCTATGTTCTCATCCAGGGTCTTCTCACCTGTCCAATTCCTCTTCACAGGCATCAGTCAACTGAGAACAGGACCACACTGCTGGCCTCTACTGAATTGACTTACTTCTTGAAAGGCTCTCTCTTCAAACCTAGTCGCATTCAAGGACACTGACATTGTGACATATAGAATTTTATATATGTATGTATATATATATATATATATATATATATATATATATATATAGAGAGAGAGAGAGAGAGAGAGAGAGAGAGAGAGAGAGAGAATATATTCAGTACTGAAAGTGCAAAATCCAATGCAAAGTTCCATAGATCCAAAAAGGTTATTCTAACTTTAGCAGTTCATTGAAATGTACAAGGTCTAATTCATTTCAGTCTGTGGCTTTTTGTGACTTTTTTGTTAGTAATAAAGCCCATTTTAAAAATTAAGGCAAAAAGAACAAAAAAGTATCTTTACACAGAAATAGTTTGTGAAATACTCTCAAAGCATTTCTTCCTGTTTTGTTTTAACAACAATCAAAATTTAGTCAATGAAACTAGAAAAATAGATTAAGCAGTAAGAATCTATAACTCCTTAAGTATACTAGGCAGCACCCATATATACAGCATCAGCCGCAGTGTGTTATGGGTATTGTATGTCTATTTAAGTCAATATCCTCAGTCTGTGGATATATCCCAGTGATAAGTACTTGCCTAGCA
>JADRCD010243156.1:30000-32534 GCA_019843815.1 Montemys delectorum | reverse complement strand
CTGTAGTCATGTGCTCACTGGGCATGTGTGAGATGGCTGGGATCTTCGGCTGGATTGGCTTCTACTTGTTCTTATGTCTTGTTGTCTTACTCAGAGATAAGAGAGAAAGAGTGAACTCACCACACCCATATCTAGTCTATAGCATTAATGGGCTAAGGTGAGAGGATGCAGATAACGAAAAGCCTGGGCTAGCCTGGGCTACATCATAGGCTTGCATTAAAGTAACAATGTTTTGATTTTTATTTCAGATCTCTTAAGAAAAACAAAATTCATAGACTTCCAGGCAAAGTTTTCAGCAAATACACAGAACTCAGAAAGATGTGAGTAACTGTGAAGGGAACATTTACAGTGTTTTAAGTTCCTGTGGTATTTTAAGATGCTTTTCATCTGAGAATTGAATTGAGTTTGAGTAGTTTTTACATGTATCACTAACTCTGGTTCTAAACTTAAGCTTAGAAGGTAAAGCACTGGAAAGGGGGCTTCGTTTTCATTCCACTTTAGAGCAGTTTCACTTAATCATCTTCAGAGGGTTGACTTGGTTTCAGATAAACCATCTCAACACATAGCCTCAAGTCTTTCCTTATTATTATTCAAGAGTAACACTGAAGGATCAGAGGAGCTGGATCTGATGTTTAATGTAGAAAAAGAGTGAACAATTAGGTAAGAATAATCATTGTATTTTAAACATGTAATGACAGCATACAGCCTGAGCCCCAGAATAATAGGGGCAAAGGCATGATGATGTTGGTGGTGGTAATGCTGATGATGATGACGACAATGACGATAATGGCGGTGATGATGATGATGGTGGTGATAATGACAATAATGATGATGATGGTGGTGGTATTGGTAGTTATGACAACAATGAGATTAGTATATTTGAGGAGAGAGCACATCAATAACTAGTATATAAATAAAAGAATTAGTATTCAGTGAGAAAGAAAGAGATCACATGCTACTAGCATCCAAGAGAAACAACGACTAGTACCTGGAACTGGTGGGTAGTCTCTGTGGGTGAGCAGTGATGAGCCCTCAGTCTCCACCCCAACTTTCATGAACTGTCACTTGATATGACCCAAATGCCTTTGCTTCATTCCTGCCTCACAAAGCAATCCATAATCCTCATGTTGCTTTTTAAAGGGATGTTACTTATTTTTCCTTTTGTGGGTGTAAGTCTTACCTGCCATATCACATGCACTACATACATGCAGTTCCCACAGGGGCCAGAAGAGGGCATCAGAGTTCCTGGAACTGGAGTTATGCATGGTGTAGGTGTTGGGAACTGAACATGAATCCTCTGAAAGAGAAGTGCTCGGAACCATTGAGCCATCTCTCCAGCCCCTCATAAATCTACTTCATAATCTTCATACTGGAGTGTTTAAATAGTCACAGTGGATAGGTTAGCACGATGCCTCCTATTGGTATTTGTGAGTATAAAACTCACAGGTTCGTAGCTTGGGCAATTTGTCTATCAGTCCTTCCAAGACGAGTTCCTCTAGGTCTCTGATGATGCTACATCTGCCAAGAGGTCCAATAGTCTAGGTTCTAATACCAACAAATGAATGCTTCATATGCTGAATCCTTGGCAGAAATATTTTCTTCTTTTATCTTTCAACACCTAGCATAAAAGGAAAGTCTCTGGAAGTACTATCAGTCACTTCATGTTCATGAAATTAAAGATGGGTACTCTCAAACAAGAAAAGAAAAGAAGTCCCTGGAGGAATCCCACTTAGCAGAGCTGTGTGTGGGTATACATTATCACCTTACCTGCTTTGGTTATCATCTACGCAATCTCAGATGCAGTCAAACCTCCTTACCAAGAAACAAATGAGAATAAGAGGAGAGAGAAGCTGGGGTGAAAACCTTTCTCTGGTCCCATCTCTTGGAGTCTGTGCCCTTCACAACGGCACCCAGATGAGATCTGAGCCTTTAACACACAGGGCTTTGGGGAACGTGAAGGAGCCAACTCTAATAAATTCTATAATCAGGTGTCATAGAAGTTGTAAGAATTCCTAATTAGGCCGCCTTAGACATGAATTAGCCAGTGTACAAAACTTAAGGGCTCAATTAAGACCAATAATTCCACAGTAGAAAAGTCACAAGCAGAGGCCAGGACTTCCACTGAACCCAACAGTACTTAAGTTATCACAATGAAAACCTAGGAGTGGAGAGAAATTAGTCAGTACATCCCAGAGTTTCCACTGAGATGTGCTGTCCTGCCCTGAGCATGATTCCATCCTGTGCTTTCTGTCTGGAAAGGAAGATGAGAGCCTGAGGAGGAAGGAACATCATGCGCACATTCAAACAGGAGACCTGACGTTGGACATCTCTAACCAAGTCTTTCCACCTCGTCCACATCCCTTCTTGGGGTAGCTGTTATCCACAGGAAGAACATGGAAACAGTTGTGTAATTGGTGCCCAAAAGGAAGAGGCTAGCCCTCCTTGCTGACAGTGTGTCACCCTGACACAGCACAGAACTTCGTGTCCACTGACTCTCCAGTCTAGACCCCTCTAAATCCCCCATGGTGTGGTCT
>JADRCD010243156.1:0-25000 GCA_019843815.1 Montemys delectorum | reverse complement strand
TCTCCAGCCATACGTATTTCTTCTCTGTGATGAAGACATGCAGTTCCCTTCAGAGGTGAACAGTTCATAGCGGTTACATTATTTGGGAAGGGGGGAACTCCTCATATCTCCTTCATTCAGCCAATCAGCAGCTCACGGCATTTTTGGAGCCCATTTCAGCCAGGAAATGCCTCTCAGGCAGATGCAGAGAGAAATCAGATCCAACTTCATATGTACTGGGAGAAGAGCTGCAGGAATCCGCAGGAAACAGTGTCCCATCCTAGAATCAAGGAGAGGCTACCTGTGTCCTATGGGGAAGGAATTGGTCGGGTGTTGGGAGTCTGGTTTCTTGTGGACCTTTTATATTTTTTCCTGGGTTTCTTTCAGAAATATCGCTAACATTGGAAACATTTTGATGTGTTTTGTCAGAATTTTAGATGACAACCCAATCACCAGAATCTCACAGAGGTCCTTTATGGGATTAAACTCCTTGTTTTTCTTGTAAGTATCCTCCCCCCTCCTCTCTCTCTCTCTCTCTCTCTCTCTCTCTCTCTCTCTCTCTCTCTGGGTATACCTGTCTATGAAAAAGAAGCCTTAAAGAAAATGCCTTAAAACAAAACCACCAAACCCATCTTTTCGGAACTTCAGGCCATAGTTACTGTTGCTAAGTCAAAGGCAATGGCTGGATCCATTATGATATGTATCTTAAGCTTGTTGCTCGATGCTGTTCATCTTCTCTCATTTCCTAAAGGAACAAGCCATATTTTCATTCACAGCAGTTGAGCAAAGGTTTGCTTTTATTTCCTGAAATCCTAGTTAAACTGAAGTATAATAGGATCGCATAGGAGCACAGTTCCGACTCCATTTTTAAAAGACTTGTTATTTTTATTTCTTGTGGACAAGTGTCATGCTTGCCTGCTTCTCTGTGCACCACATGCATGTAGCACCCACTGAGGACAGAGGATGGCAGAAAATCCCCCGGAACTAAAATTACAGTCTGTTGTGAGCTGCCAACTGAAGCAGAGTCCTCTGCAAAAGCAGCCAGTGCTCTTAACCACTGAGCCATCTCTCCAGCCTCCAACTCCATTTTCACTAGAGGAAAATGTGCTTTTGCCCAGTGACAGCCAATGAAAATTTCAAATTTTGCCTACTGACAGAGCTGTTTTCCTACTTGAGCTTCCATTGTTAATGTCCTAGGGTAACTGATAGCCAGGGGCTTGCCATGTTCCTTTACAGTGGATGATGCAGCATCCACCGTGACTGGTCCATTTATCACAGGGACTACAGCATCATAAGATAATCGTGTATCTTAGCATGTTCACGATGTTTGCTTTTGACAGTTCCCCTTGCCATCACATCTTCTGTTTAATGCTGTTTCCAGTGTGGCTCTTCAATGCTGTAAATGATTAATGCACCCTGAGAAAACATCTCAAGAACTAATGGCTCTGGAAATCATTACAAGCTTGCAGCACACAAGGAGGAATGATCATGAACTTCACAGTTACTGCCTGCTACTTGCTTTAGTTTTACATCATAAAACTGAGCTGAGGAACCCTAATCTTAGGATGGACACTGTACACACACAGCCATAGACTGGCTGCACCTTAGCGCTTGCCATGCGTAAGCACGTGAGCACTATGCGTAAAGGCATAGTTGTATGCAAAGACTTCATCCTGACATATAAATTACAGTGGACAATTTTCAAAACTGTGGAAGAGCAAAACTCCTCTCGTTAATGTAGCTTAATCAGTTTGTGTCTAACTGTCATTTTCTCTGTGTGAAGGTCCATGGTGAGTAACCGGCTCGAGGCCCTTCCTGAAAGGTTGTGTGCCCAGATGCCTCAACTTAACTGGGTGTGAGTATCCCTTAGGGATTAAGCTTGTTCTGTGCTAGGATTAAGGAGGCAAGATGCGGATTCAATGCAGAGTTATCTTTAAAAATCTATGTAGAATGTCTCTCCCAAACCAAAATCTAATGGTCAGCTCCCATTTTTAAAGATCTGCCGAGGAGGGGGGGAGGTAGCCGGGAATTGGGCGGAGTGTGCTCAGAGTGCGTTGGTTATACACTTGAAGAGATATGACCCCGCATAACCTTGTGGAATAAAACGATAAAGTATCTTTTGAGAATAGCTGGAACACAGCACTTGGGAGGTTGAGGCAGGCGGGTTGAGAGTTTAAGCCAAGCCTGGGTTACAGAGTGAACTCTCTCTCTCAAAAGGAAAACAAAAGAGGGCTGAATAGATGGTTCAGTGGCGAAGAGCACCGGCTGCTCTTTGGGAGGTCATGGGTTCAAGTCCCAGCAGCCACACAGCAGCTCACAAGCACCTATAACTCCAGTTCTAGGGAATCTGATGCCCTCTTCTGTACTCTGCAGGCACGGGACTTGTGCTCCACAGACATGAATACAGGCAAGACCTTCCTACACGTTACATAAAAAGAGATCTTTAAGAACTAAAATAAACAAGTCTTTGGAGTATCCCTAAACATGTAAGGTTGTGCTCGGCCTTCTTCGGCCAACCCATACTTATCACGCAGTCAGCCCACGGACAGCAGGATTTTCTGCTCTTTCTGTCAGCACCTGGTTCCACGAGTCCACTGCAACTTGGTTTCTCTTCTCTTGCTTGGTCTAAACAAACTGACTAACAACGCACCAGTGCTGACGTGATATGGTCCGAGAAGGTACATTTCAAAGTCTCTGCGTGTTACTTTAAAAAGGCTTGTTTTTAACCAAGTAATTTTGTTATCCCTTACCTATTTCTCCCAGCCCTGCCATCCCTTGCCCGTCTGCTCTTTTCCACCGTCCTCCATACGCCCCTTCTGTGGAGACAGCAAACCACAGTTCGCAGCCATCTCTAGGCTCACGTGCTTCTTGAAGCTGGGAAAGTCTTTCTCTGTTATCCCTTTGACTAAACTCTAACATTCCCTTCCAACGCCCAGAATATCACCCTCAGAATGCTGTCTCCACACACTGGTCGGCTTCAATGAATGCTTATGTTTCCACCGCACCGCACAGGAACATACCATGCCCAGTCAGGACTGAGACCACGCCTACCACGTGATAGGTGACCAATAAACCTGTTAGATACCTGTGCTAAGCCACTCCCATTCTTTCTTGCCTTGTGACTTAATACCTACTTGGGCGTCTCATGGCTTCACCACCACCCAGTATTCCCTGCCTCATGCACCTCACTCATACGTGTCAAGTGGAAACAGAGGGGTCAGAAGTTCAAGACCACTCTCAGCTCCACAGAGTCTGAGGCCAACCTGGGCTCCATAAGACCTAGTCTCAAAAATACTTAGGAATTTAACAAACTCATTTACATACTGGGAAACAGAAAAGAGAAGGGGCAGGTGGATCTCAAGGATGAGGCCTAACCAGGTTGCTTAAGAAGGCTCTGCCTCAAAAAGAGGAAGATCAGAAACGGTGGTGCACACCTTTAATCTTAACACTCAGGGGTCAGAGGAAAGTGGATCTCTGTGAGTTTGAGGCCAATCTGGTCTACATAAGAGTTCTAGGCCAGCTAGGCCTACATAGTTAAGGCAGAGAGAGAGAGAGACAGAGAGACAGAGAGACAGAGAGACAGACAGAGACAGAGAGACAGACAGAGACAGAAAGAGAGAGTGACAGAGAATATTAGAAAAACTAGTTTAAAAGTTTGCTTTTTCTCACCACCTGCCTTACTACACTGCTAAAAATGTGAATTCCAGAGATTCTAGAGGCCATTCCCAGAGTGTGTAGGATGGCAGTTGTGCCAAGGATCCAGCTGGCAGACAGCAGTGTCCCCACGAGTGCTCTCTGGAGTCCTAAAGACATTTCTGAGCAGCTCAAAGAAGAAGAGCATGCTAAGAGGAGCTTCTGGTCCAGCAGGTCTGCTGGGGAGCCTGGGAGCCTACACTTCTAGAAAGTTCCCCGGCTCTGGAGATGTATCCCTGCCTCTGGAGATGTATCCCTGCCTCACTGAGAGATGTGCTATACTGGGCACCAGCATCCCTGTGGAAGGCCATGTAGAAGAGACCTGCATGCATATTGATATCACACAGACTAAGATTTATGTCCCAAGTCTGGTGAACAGTCTGTGTGAGGCAACGTCGGCTCATGTTTCCCCTTCACCAAAATATTGACTGGCATGGAGTCAGAACGTGGAACAGTGGTCCAGATTGCCTGCACAGGACACCTAAGTGTCTGGGCTTTGGATTCAGGAAGATCTGATGGGGAAGGACTGTTCTGACACTTATCAAGAATATGACAGGGAGCTGGAAATGAACCCCCTAGCCTCCCAGAGGCCTGTCGCATGGGTTGAATGGGGCGTAATGATGCCACTCCTGCAGGGATGGTTCATAGACACTGGAGCAGTACCAGCCCGATGGAGGGTGGTTGATGAAATCGAGCATATAGTATAGTGTCTTAGTCTTCTTTATCGCTGTGGTAATATATATATATTTACCATCACCAAGGCTACTTATAGGAGAGTTTATTTCATTCATACATTTCCAGAGGGTCAGGGGCTATGGTGCCAGGGTGGAAGTGGCAGGCAGCAGGTGGTCCGAGCAGCAGCTGAGAGCTCACATCTGGAACCCCAAACAGGAAGCAGAGTACACACTCTAAGTGGCAAGAGTCTTTGGAAACCTCAATACCCAACTCCCAGTGACATACTTCCTCCAGCAAGATCACACCTCCTAACCCTCCTCAAAGAGCCACCAACTGGTACCAAGTATCAAATAACTGAGACTCATTCAAACCACCAACTATAGTTAACAGCATGGTGCCTAGCCAAGGGAGACACTCCTACCCCAAATATTTAATGGCCTTTCCCTTAGGTTTATTATATTATTATTGTTGTTGTATCATCAGTTGGAAAGAAAGCAGAAGCCATATAAATTATAGAAAGCCCACAAACATTAGGAGGTATGCCAAAAATAAAATAGAATTAAGGAAAGATAACGTTCAGAACTGTTCTATCAATGGAAAGTGTCCGCTAGCAGATGATTTATACAAAGGTGTCTGAAGTGTTTTCCCTCTCTGGCTTTCAGGGATCTAGCAAACAATGGGATAAAGCTCGTAACGAACTCCACCTTCCTAACGTGTGACTCGCTCACGGTTCTGTAAGTACACAAGGACTTCAGTACGAGAGGCCTGTAGATTGGGAGCGTTGAGAAAAAGGTTGACCCTGGATTTCAAAGTACTGCTTTGTTTCCAGCCTTGATGTGAATGCTCAATAGTGGGAAGGGGCAAAGAATGATGTATTTATTTAACATGAAATGAAATCCTTTACTTCAAAGTGGCTAGACTCATCAATTGGGTCTCTGTACCTGAAGAAAGTAGGAGCAATTGAATGCATTCTGATTGGCCATAGACTCTGACTGACTATTCTGATGGCGGTTTGTGCCGGGTCTGGGGGTGGGGAGGGCAGATGAATTGGCCAATCCGCACCTTGGCATTTCTGCAATTAGAAACACAACTACTTTGTGTTTCTGCTAATTGGAGCTTTCTGGCAATAGCAGGCCCTCAGCAATGCTTAGATTACACAGGTGACCAGAGAAAAATAAGGGAAAAGAAAATTTTTAAAAAGACAGTTTTAAGAATGATCAGAAACCAAACAAGATATAACTTCACAGACCAACCTCGGTGCCTGGAACTGCTCCCAGGAGTGCTTCCTGAGCTATGAGGGTATCCTCAGGAGCAAAGTTTTCCTTGGCTTTGGTTATAAACCAAAAAACTATCCTGTTGAGCCCTCAAAGGAGGCTTACTAAATGGCACCTGGAGCAGTGACATCTCCCAGCAGGAACTGATTGGGACCGCAGACAAAAACCCCCAGTGCTGACTCTCACCATGTTTTACAGGTTTCTGCCTAGAAATCAAATTGGTTTTGTTCCAGAGAAGACATTTTCTTCATTAAAAAATTTAGGAGAACTGTAAGTAGCATGGTCTACTAGGAAGAATATGATTGCTCTCTTCCAAGATTATTAATCTAAATGACGGGGAGACTGTCCTTCTACTTGGAACAATCAAACTTCTGGAGACTATTAGCTATTAAAAAACCAATTAAGGAAGCCCGCATGATCGTGACGTCAAGAGCACATTACAGTCATGTGCTGGGATTGTCAAGGGAGCCAGCCCGCCCTACTTTCTCTGCCTAATTTTATTGGTCAATGTTGTGTTTTGTGTGTGTGTGTGTGTGTTTGTGTGTGTGTGTGTGTATGTTGGGGGCGAGGTGAGCTTCCTGCAGCCTCAAACACATGAATGGTATTTCTCTAATGGCTGCTGTTGGGTAACTCCCAATGGATGCCAGATGAAGACAAACTTGATTGAGGTGTTGTTAGCTGAATCTGTCTGACCAGAGGGATGACTATTCCCTGAGAGGTCAGCAGGTGAAGCATGTAGACGTGTCTCTAATGAAGATAGGCTTATGGAAAAATTTTCAGACAGCTCACATAACTTTCTCCGTCCACATACATGTTTCATAGCTTTAAGACTCTGGAAAACATCTGTTTAGCCATGAATTCATAGATATTAAAACCACACATAACTGAATCATTGGAAGTTGAAATTAAATCTGTTGTATGTCACATGATAGCAACTAGACTAAGGACTCAACCTGCTGCTGGGGACTTTAAAAGGGCCACTGATATCTTAAATAACCTTTCCTCCATTCATTATGCCTGCCTGGCTCTGGAGGATGGGGCTAATAACTCAGTAAAAGTATTTTTAAATAATTATAATAATTACATATAATTAATGGGCATAAAAATATTTAAAGTGACTTGTATAGACAATGCTCCACTCTTGAACTAAAAATGACTTTGTGGCAAGCTGCTCTAGATGGCTCATTCAGAAGAGACTCTCTTGGGGACTCATTCCTGGTCAGGCTCTGTTGAAGAAATATGACTGGGTGTTAGAAACCAGAGACAGATGCCAAGGATGGTGAGGGGCTTATCGTGTGTGTGTGTGTGTGTGTGTGTGTGTGTGTGTGTCTGTGACATGCGTTCGTGTGTATAAAAACATATCCTGAATTTTCCTTCATTCCTCTGCTTACCCAGTAGAACACAAGCTCCCATGCCCCACTCCCAAAGTGGGAATGGCAGCCATTTCAGAAATAATTGAAACTCTGGACCTAGTTTCAAACACCTGTAATCTCAATACTTAGGAGGCAGAAGCAAGAGAATCAGGAGTTCAAGGCCAGCACCAGCTACAAGAGACCCTGTCTCAACAAGAAGGGAGTAGAGAGAGGAGGGGGAGGGGACTGGGTTGTGATTTTTAAAACCACCAGTAATCTATTCCAAACCATGTGGTCTTGGAGAGCTACAGGAAATCCAAGTATCGACAGATGAACCATGAACAAGGTGTTTACACATGAGTTCACTTGTAGAGTGATTCTACTGTTCAGGCATCATATCAAACTCATCCCCAGGAGGGATAATCAGCAGTACATGAAGCCCCTGATGTCCCCCAAAGGGGTACACTTCACTTTCCTATGTGACATTTTTCAAGGACAGTTTCTCAGTGCATAAGATCCCCAGCACCATGGACGAGATCCCCACAGCATGCATGCCATCCCCTGCACCCTGCATGGCATCCCCTGCATAGTGCCCTTTGTGATGTTTCTTTGGCCCATGCACACCCATGGCTTTCTTGATGATCCACACATGCATCTTCCACCTAGAGCACTAGGAAGGAGCCCCCTGCTAAGCAGGGCTTGGGGACCATGATTGCACCTCTAAACCAGTAGGTTCGCTCTTGAACTACCATGTGCACAAGAGGAGTGCTCCTGACACCTTCCTCACCTGTACTTGGGTTGCATGCTTTTTTTCTCTGTGTAAATTAGCATCTTATCCCAAGCTGGAACAGTACCAACAAACCAGGAATGATTCAGAATCATCTTTATATACAAAATAAGTTATCAGAAGTTAAATTACAGAATAGGGGAGGCTTTTCCAAAAGTTGCCAGCTTCCTGGACATCTTAAGGCAATAGTTTTTTTTAAAAAATGATTTATTATTATTATTATTATTATTATTATTATTATCATTATTATTATTACACTGTAGCTGTCTTCAGACACACCAGAAGAGGGCATTAGATTTCAATATGGATGGTTGTGAGCCACCATGTGGTTGCTGGGATTGAATTCAGGACTTTTGGAAGAGCAGCCAGTACTCTTAACCACTGAACCATCTTTCCAGCCCAAGGCAGTTCTTAACCTGTGGGTCTCCACTGCTTTAAGAAACTGAATGACCCTTTTATAGGACCCGAATATCAGATACCCTACATATCAGACATTTATATTACGATTCATAATAGTAGCAAAATTACATTTGTGAAGTAGCAATGAAATAATTTTATGGTTGGGGTCACCACAACAAGAGGAACTGCATTAAAAGGTGTCAGCATTAGGAAGGTTGAGAACCACTGCTATATGGCTTTCAGTCTGCAGTAGAATGGATGCAGACCTGGATTCAGGGAGCTATCTAGCATTAGAACAGTTGACCTGGGTACAGGCTCAGACAGCAGAGAGCACAGATGAAAGCAGACTCTGGGAAAGGTGTGTGTGTGTGTGTGTGTGTGTGTGTGTGTGTGTGTGTGTGTGTTTGCGCGTGCGCGCGCTCGAGCGCATGTACCCTGCCTTTGTCCTTCCTGGGGATTCAATTGGTCCGTCCCAGCAAACACTGTACTGCCATGGGGAGGCATGCCATGCTTGGCTGCAATCCACCACATAGAATGCTAAACAGCGGTTTGCTGCAAATATGCTTATTCTACCTTGAATTTTCCATCTTAATGATAATAGTAGCCGCCCCAACGGCCCGTCCGAAAGTCGGCTTCCTAGCCCTCTGCTCCCTCCTATTGCTAAGTGTTCTCAGACCCTGATCCCTGCTAGTGTCTCTAAGGAGCCTCTGCTAGCTCTGGCCTAGTCCATGTGGACCCCTCCTCACCTCCCTCCTTACTCTTTCAGTAACTGCCATCCTGTGATCTCAAGCACTGTATCTGCTCACCTGCTCAGTTCTCAAATGTTGGCATCACAGAGGAGACTGGTTCAGTGCAGGTTGCTCACCTCCTGGGATGGGTGTCTGGAATGTGACACTTCTAGAAGCATCCCCCGTGATCTCTATGCTTTGACTGCGCTCTGGAAAAATGAGACCTTGAAGCTTGTACACGGGCCTCCTATCTTTTATCCAGGGATTCCTGCATTTCCTATTTCCCTATATAGTTCTGTCTTCCACTCATGCTGAGTCACTTGTGGGTGTTCCTGAGGATGATAGCCAGGGCCATGGGTTTTCTAGCCGTGCTTTGCTCTCACCTGAAAAGTTATACTTCTTTTACTAAACCTAAAACCAAACCCTTTGGCTTTGTTTTAGCACTTCCTAATTTCCATAACCAAGACTGAGGGTTCCACTCCTTGTCATTCATCTTTTATTTTGTTTTTTCCTTCCCTTATAATATAGATTATTTGTCCATTTTCTGTCCCTTTCACAACACCGCTGAGGCTGGGTACCTTATAGAGAAAAAAAGGTTTGTTTAGCCCACAGTTAAAGGCTGAAAAGTCCAACACCAGCCAGATTCACCAGTTCAACCTCTGCTGAAAACATCATGGTGAGGATGTACATAGGGGTTGCATGGTGAGATGGGATGCCAAAGAGATAGTCAGGGATCAGAACTGCTGGGGTTTTAACTTGAAGGAGCTCTCCAGAATCCCACAATACTTTCTGAGGATATGCATCAGTAGCCTACACACTCCTCACTGGGCGCTTCCTCTTGAAGGATCCACCATGGCAACAGTATAGACTAAGCCTTCCCAACATGAACATCTGGGGAGCAGACCACACCCAAACCTCAACTCTGGCTGTTACTATAAAGAAACTTTTTAAGGTGAAAAACCTCTATAGTTATTCCTAGCCAGACAGCCGATATCTATTGCAAGATATCAAGAATAGTTAAGATTTTATACTTTGGGAGCTGGAGAGATGGCTTAGCAGATAAGAGCACTGGCTGTTCTTCCAGAGGACCCATGTTGGGTCCCAGCACCCACAAGGAAGCTTCCAACCATCTGTAACTCCAGTTCTGGAGGATCTCATGCCCTCTCCTGGTCATCATGAAAACTGCATGCACACAGTATGCATACATCCAGGCAAAACATTCAGACACATTTTTTAAAGTTATTTTTCTTTATCCTTAATTGGGCAATTGTACAAGGTCTCATCCTTAACATTGCCTCTACTCAGAGAGATGTTCCAGACTCTCCACAGATGTGTGTCTCCAATTGCAACAGATCTCTTTGCTACAGTCTCTAGGGTCATTACCCTATGATTCTTTCTAGATTGGATAATGGTATATTTCATTAGAACATAACTATATAAGAATGCATTTAAACTACCAATGAATGTAGCTCAGTGGAAAAGCACTTGATCACCATGCATGAGGTCCTAGGTTCAATCCCCAATAACAGAAGGCAAAGTGCATTTCAAATATATAAATTTATCCACTCAAGATTGTCTGAGTAGCTAGTGAGTGACTGATGCTCATTTAGATGGAATGCAGTATAAATAGAAGATTCAAGACTTGACCTCAAAAAGATTAGCTGGATAAACATGTGGAATGAGTGGGAATCACAGAATGTGCTCCAAAGAGGAAATTAGTTAGAGATCTCAGGGCCAGAATGTGCTGGCAAAGGGGTGAGAGGAAATTCCAGACAGGAACTGGATGAGCAGGATGCCACATGGTCTGCCAGCGATGGAAACCAATCCCCTTGCTGACTCACAGGGCTTGCTGTGTCACAAGTTTTCAGCCTGGTTGGACTGGATTCATGTTTTCTCTTGCATCAAGTGGGAAGACAGTAACTGTGGTGAGAGATGTCCCTGCCACTTATCCCCAGTGTAATTGTGTTTGTTTTTCACTGTCATCAACAGGGACCTGTCTAGCAATATGATAACAAAGCTCCCAGCCCACCTTTTCAGCGACCTACATCTTCTCCAAAAGCTGTAAGTTCCCCTGTCTCATCATCAGATTTAAGTGGCAACATCTTAGCCTTCCAAAATAATAATAACAGCCATACTTATCCCCCTCCCTTCCTCTAATGGTAAAAAAGGAACCTGTCGTCCAACCCTCTTCTGTATGTCCACAAGAACCAGTTTGGAAGTCTCAAACAACTTCAGTCTCTGTAAGTAAAGCATCCTAATTGTGCTGGTTATCATTGTAGGGAGGCCATCTTGCTTAGAGAGGTATTTGATTCGAAGTGGGTGTTTCTCACGCTGGGGCAGGCATCCCCAGGAGGCATGTCCAGGAAACCCTGACCACCACTGTCCGCTGTCAGTTATGAACTAAGCCATAGCAAAGTTGCTGTTATGGCCACTTGGTTGTATAAAAGCCATTCCACGTTTGAAGCTGCCTATAGATCCATCCAGGGAATTGTGCTTAGAGGAAAAATCTAATCCCATGATCTTCGTGAAGAATTAAATTTGCAAGAACTTTGTTTTGGAAAAGATTGACAGAAATAAATTCTCTAAGACTTTCCTTCTTTTCCTGTACCACCTCCCTGAAGAAATTATAGGATAAAAATCAATCTTTACTTTTTAATTAACGAGAACAGTCCCACGAAGACAAACATTCAAACAATTTAGTGTCGTTTGGGTATTTTACAATTTCAGCCAATTTAGTTCCAGTGGTACCAAAGATCCTGCCAATTCCTCTTTGTCATTCTTTTCCCCTGGGTGACCATCTGTTGGCTAAAGTTTATTTGTCTTGACCAAAAAAACTGTATTATATTAGCTATTTCAGCCTGACACATTTTTTTTCTTTGACTCCAAAGACTGATGCTTTTGTTTTGTTTTGCTTGTTTAAAAAGTAGGGCTTTTGCCTATTTGTTTAATATTCTGAAACAGGATCTTCCATAGCACAGGCTAGCCCCAAGCTTAGTGTGCAGTTGAGAATGACCTTGAACTTCTGACCCTCCTGCCTTCACTTCCCAAGTGCTAGGGTTACTGGTTTGTACTACACCAGGCTTCTTCCAGAGACTAATCTTCAATATCACATTTCTTTTTGTTATAGATTTCTATTTCTATTCTAATAGAAATCTATTTAAAAAACACATGATTTAATGGTCTTTTAGCCAATATCAGTGGGCATCCACTGATGGGCAGCATGTTCTTTGCTTTTTATTTTATTTTTTTTTATTTACTCATTTATTTATTTATTTTGGTTTTTTGGAGATGAGGTTTCTCTGTGTAGCCCTGGCTGTCCTGGAACTCACTCTGTAGACCAGGCTGGCCTCGAACTCAGAAATCTGCCTGCCTCTGCCTCCCAAGAGCTGGGATTAAAGGTGTGGGCCACCACCGACTGCCAGGAGGTCTTTGCTCTTGGGAAGCTAGAGTGTAATTACCCAAAGTCTATAAATATCTTGTGGTTTTTCTAAAGATTTATTATTTATTCGTGGTGAAGGCAGGAACATGCACACCAGTGCCTTTGGAAGCCAGGGTAGGTCACTGGATCTCTGGAACTGGAGTTACAGACAGTTGTGAGCCACCCACCTTGTGGGTACTGGCAAGTGAACCAGGATCCTCTGAAAAAGCAGCCAGTGCTCTTAACCAGTCCTAACCTGTTATTTTTTAACTTAACAGCCAACTTCAGACCTTTGACATGATTCTTCTCAAGAAGGACAATGTTATCATATCTCATTATAAATACTCAACTGCTTGGAACTGTTTTCCTCCCAGCCCCAAAGCTCCTGGAATAACGACTCACTCAACATATATTTACAAATACCTAGGTCATATAGCTAGGCTCGTTCCATGACTAGCTAATGATTTAAAATAGCCCATTTATACTAATTTACATTCTGCCACGTGGCTGGTTACCTCTGCTGGGATACCACAAGTCCGTCCTCACATCTTCCCCAGCAACTCTTCCTTCGTCTGGCTGTATCCCAGAATTCTTTCTGCCTACCAGAAGTCCCACCTACTGTTCTACCCTTTCTTATAAGCCGTAAAATTTTGATTGACAGGTGATGCATCCATACACTACACAAGATAGTCACTCTGCACTGAATTTCTCGTGCAAAGCAGTCCTGTGTAGGGATGGGTTTAAACCGCTGGGGAATGTAGAATACAGAACACCTGACCCGCATGAGGTACTAGGTTCACTGCACCCATTTCTAAAAAGAAAACTCTCCCACCGCTGTCTGATCCCTTTTCCGCAGTAGTAACTGTTAGGTACACATTCCTCTCCTCAGGCTCTCATTTGTTTATTGTCTAATTGTTTGTTTCTAAGACTCACTGGAACACGTATCTCACCAACACGAACTGGACATCAGTTCATATACTGGACATCCTTAGATACAGGCTGTAATGACCCCTGTGCTGCCGCAACCACACAATCCACATAAAACGTCAGTGCTGATAAGCGAGTAAGAAAGCTGAAAAGTATATTAAAGAAGTGGGGATGAGGGGCTTTCAGAAGAACATGGGATGCTTTCCCAGAGGGACCACATGATGATTCTGTAGTATCAGCATCTCTTCATGTTTTCCTTCTGGTCTAGAGAGCAAAGGGATTCTTCTGTGAAGGAGCCACTGGGGCAATGAAAATTCAAAAACAGATTGCAAAAAGATCTTTATGCGGGTCAGCTAAAAGCATCAGGATAAATCCTCCTTTTTAAAGGTGTCTTCCAATCACATACAGCAAGCAGGAGGCTCTCACTGCGTTCTGCTGCCTTTCTCCTGTTTGTTTCCGGCGAGGTCCGTGGCTCTGCCTCTACACTGCCCTGAAGGGATCTCTGAGATTCATACCTTCAGAAGTGCCTGGATAAACACAGAATGTTGAGGCCTCTTACCCATCAAGCCATCTCTCCAGCTAACACAGAATGTCCAAATGCCTGCTGGCACCCTTTGAAGATGTTATAGAACCGGGAAGGAAAGCAAGAATGATGGTCCCTCTGGGGTCTTAGTAAAGGATGCTTCTGAGTAGCATCTTCCCACTGCCTCTGGGGTTCCACTCCAAAGACACATAAGCCAGGGAGAAATGAGTATTCAAATCCAGATTCCCACTGGACTCACTTTAATGATGTTTTCAGATTAGAAGTTCTAGGTCTGAAATGAAACCCATGAATTTCCATGTCAGTGCTAATTAAATCAAAGTATAAAAATAATGTTAAACTCACATCAGACACCATTGCCATTTGATCGATCAATTATTTATTTGTTTATTTATTATTTCTGGAGGTGGAAGCCAGAATCTTGTGTTTGTCAGGCAAGTATGCAACCACTCTCCAGTCCCTTACCATTTCAAAACCAGTTTTATATTAAAACATAATTCTGCATCTATGCACAAGTGACACAAGAACATCTGTTCAGCAGATGTTAATACTAATAATTTTTTCTCAGAATGTCTACTATGGAATTTTTAGCCATATTTGAATTGGTAACATAAAATTTCAAAGTATCAGATTTTAGATGTAACCAAAAAATGTAATGGTTTCAAAGTTTAATCCTAAAAATGTGAAACCTTTGTATATATCTTCCAGAGACCTGGAAAGGATAGAGATTCCAAACATAAACACAGGAATGTTCCAGCCCATGAAGAATCTTTCTCACATGTATGTATGTTTGAAGGGATAGAGGGAAAAGAAGGCATGATGAATTAATTCAAATATTCTCATGCTCGACTGTCTAATTATCACTGAACTGTGTTTGTATGCAACAAACGTCTTCTTTCCTATTGAGAACTTTTTAATTTTGTCACCTTTGGTCCCTGTTCAAATAGAGTTCAATATAATGATGTGCCGACATGAATGACCCTTCTCTCTGGAAACACGATGTTTATCCAATTGAGGCCCAATAAGAGATCAGGGTACCAGAATGCCACACATTACATCAAATGAAGTCACTGGCTAAAGGGTACTCAGGAGACCTGGAAACATTAATTCACTTCACATGAGTGAGCAGTCGGCTGCTCTCAGATGTGGGCTATGTAGATTCCAGGTGTTGTTTCTCTTATTAAAAGTGCACTGCAAATGGAGGTAATTAATCTTTATCAGTTTTGTTAAGTCACTTGAATATATATGGCTAAAGTGCACTGTGTAAGTTGTGTTCATATATGTGTTTATTTTTAACATGACCATTTCTTTATCAACTGTATATGATCTAGATGTTCCTGATCTCAAAATTAACCATTGTCATCCACAAAAATAGGGAGAAATCGATGTAAGATCCCAAGTTGGGTGCAGCTGATGAGAGTGTTGAGGTGAATTCAGGTGCTCTTTGGGGACAACACTTTGGCTGTGTCTGTGCAGGGGGCGTGGTGCCTAAGAGACAGGTGTTCAATGCGTATGCGCGTGCTTTTGCTCATTCCCCTTCCTGTGGCACCATTAGATAAATAATTCATGAGGCTGCTCTTTACATGCTGCAGGCAGATGGTGAGTTTGTTTTAGACTAGAGAGATCCCGGCTTTTCTGAATTTGGTGAAGCTGGTGTCTAAATGCCAAGGTCATGGAGGGACCCACAACAAACTGGAAAAAAAGAGCTAGCTTAGCTACATCCCTGAGGAACAACCTGCTCTCTTCTCCTTCCTTGGCCTTCACTGGTTGAAACATCCCCATCTCCTCACTCCATCCTCTACCCCGCACACCCCATCCTGCCTGCCCCTGGTTACTGTGGGACAGCCAGTCTGGCTTTCTTTCTCTGAAGACACTGAGCATAATGGAGTCCTGAAAGAACCAAATTTGTGCCAGGAGTCCAGGGTAGGAAAAGAAACCGATGAAGTCAGATGTCAAATTCCTTTAATTGGATGTCAACTGTTGCTAGGAAACTGGACTGTAAGCTGCTTGGGGTAGAATTTGCCTTGTATGTCCCTGAGACACCTAGCACTCAACAACCCATCATCCTTTGGTGATCTAAGAGAGGTTTGTTGAGTCTTTAGCATCCAGCGGGCACAGAGTGAGACTGAGAACTCAGTGATGAGAGAGAGGAAGAATGTGCCAGACTACTTTCACTTAGCTTTGAAGTCAGACTAAATGAGTCAATAAGTAAATGTCTATTGATTCCATGATGATACATGAAATAGAGAGATAGATGAAGGGTTTGAATGGTCAGTCATGTGGCATTTGAGACAACAGAATACATCCGAAGAAAAAGCAGAGTCAAAGCTCTCTGAGGGGCATGGGCCTGGCTTGTGCAAGATTAGAAGGCCACTGGGCTTGCATGGAAGGAGGCTGGGTAGCTAAGGATGGCTAGGCACACAGTCTCAAGAGGGCTCCACAAGTACCATGGAATCTGCTGGTGCGGAAACTGAATTTGGAGATGGTAAAAATATATTCATCTAGGGGGAAAAGAGTAAGGGAGTGAACCACAAGACACAGTGGAAGAGTACTGTTAGAACTCGTGCTGTGGGAGAAAATCTACACATACACATTTAGGTTATGTTGCCCTAAACCTAAGGAATTGGCCCTCTCCAACCATCAACAGTGCCCACCCCCAGACTACACAATCATTGACCACAAACATACCTTCATTTCCCTCTAGAAATGAAACTCTAGTCCTTTTGAAGAAACTCTGATATGAACCCTGTGTTTAAGGTGACTGCTTCTCCTCCCAGCTCCATCAAGACTCAATATTCCCAGTCTCAGACTCTCCCCTTCTGCCAGCACAAGAAGAAGGCTAGATACTCAATGTTAATTGAGAATATTTTTTTGTGAGTTGTAGGTTCCCGATAGTGAAAACCTGGGATTTTGGTTAGAGATCTATTTTTTTAATAGTGATCTGCTTTTTTAGAATACTCACATCCAATATGGCCAGGCATGGTAGTAGAGCCCCTGAAGCTTTCAGATCTTTATAGTCCCCTGACCCTTGACTCTCTCCAGACATAGACACACACTTCTAAAGTCTGTGTCCCATACAGCGCTAGTCTTTCCAACAGCTCCACCTAGACTAGCAAAGTACTGAAGAATGATAGTACTTCACAATAAGAAGCAAACTAGTCAAGTGCCAACCCCTACCCCACCTGTAGCCTGGTAGGGGTTCTGGAATCACTGCTGCCAAATGACTCTCTCTTTTTTCCTTTGACTTCAGTTATTTGAAAAGCTTTCGATACTGCTCCTATGTTCCCCATGTCCGAATCTGTATGCCCTCGACTGATGGTATTTCTTCATCTGAGGACCTCCTGGCTAACGGTATCCTCAGAGTGTCTGTCTGGGTTATAGCTTTCATTACCTGCGTTGGGAATTTCCTTGTCATAGCTGTGAGATCTCTCATTAAGGCTGAGAATACGACTCACGCTATGTCCATCAAAATCCTTTGTTGTAAGTATGCTTCTTGTAGAAATAGACTGTCTTCTAGGAGATGATATGTATATGATGCATGTGTATCTGCTATGTAGACAGGATTGTATAGTCAACAAATACCCTTCAATACAAATCAGCTTCGGTGGGTACATTAGTCAGGGTTTCTATTCCTGCACAAACATCATGACCAAGAAGCAAGTTGGGGAGGAAAGGGTTTATTTAGCTTACTTCCACATTGCTGTTTATCACAAAGGAAGTCAGGACTGGAACTCAAGCAGGGCAGGAAGCAGGAGCTGATGCAGAGGCCATGGAGAGATGTTACTTACTGGCTTGCTTCCCCTGGCTTGCTCAGCCTGCTCTCTTATAGAACCCAAGACTACCAGCCCAGGGATGGCACCACCCACAAGGGGCCCTACCCCCTTGATCACTAATTGAGAAAATGCCCCACAGCTGGATCTCATGGAGGCACTTCCCCAATTGAAGCTCCCTTCTCTGTGATAATTCCAGCCTGTGTCAAATTGATACACAAAACCAGCTGGCTGGTACAGTGGGCAAATATTTTCTAGATGTAAATCAACTATTCTTTATGATTTTAGGTTACAAGCTCTTAGCATGAAACACAGCCCTGGGAATCACATCTTAGAAATGAAAACACCAGTCAATGAGTGGGGATGGAAGATGGAATAAGTTTTGATATTTGTAAACTAATTGTCATTTTTTATTAATTTCAATTACAAAAGCCCACATGCTTGAGACAAGCTCAGATTCTCCACTCCTGCCGCTGTCAAGAAAAAGATGGGCAGATATTTGTGGTAGTCAAGAATATTTTCTTAACTATACAAGTACTACATATTTTCATTTATATACTGCCCCTCAGAAATTGTTACCCCTTTCCAGCCTTTTTAACTTGAAAACAAATCAGTTCCCCTGGCTGGTTAGTAGCCTAGTAGCTTTTTACATCAGTTCATTTAACACTGGAAGAAGGATCTAGGAAAATAAAAGGAGAGATGCTTAGCACAACTGCCTTGGGCTGCTTGGCTCCTGCAGGTGCCGACTGCCTGATGGGGGTGTACCTGTTCTCCGTGGGCATCTTTGACATCAAGTACCGAGGGCAGTATCAGAAGTATGCGCTGCTGTGGCTGGAGAGTGTGCCCTGCCGCCTGCTGGGCTTCCTGGCCACGCTATCCACAGAGGTCTCGGTGCTGCTGCTGACATTCCTGACCCTGGAGAAGTTCCTGGTCATCGTATTCCCTTTCAGCAACCTTCGCCTGGGCAAGCGCCAGACTGCCGTGGTCCTCGCGAGCATCTGGGTGGCGGGATTTCTCATAGCGGCTGTTCCCTTCACCAGCGAGGATTATTTTGGCAACTTCTATGGGAAAAATGGAGTCTGCTTCCCACTTCATTACGACCAAGCAGAAGATTTTGGAAGTAGAGGGTACTCCCTTGGAATTTTCCTAGGTAAATTTCATCTTGAGTTTCCACAGAGACACTACCATCTTTCTAGAAATGACAGAAAGCATCACATGTGCACCTGTTCTCTCCGAAAGCAACCAAAGTTCTTGGCGTGCATTTTGTAGATGTTTTTTGGGTTTTTTTTGGTTTTTTTTTTTGTTGTTGTTGTTTTTTAATTAGGTATTTTCTTTATTTACATGTACATTTTCCCTTTCCCATTTCCCCCCCCAAAACAAACAAACAAACAAACAAACAAAAACAAGAACAAACCCCTTTTGCCTCCCCCCTCCCAATGCCTGTCACCCCACCCTCTCCCACTTATTGGCCCTGGCATTCCCCTTTGTTGTTTTTTTTTTTTAATTAAACTTTTTATTGCTGAGGTTTAATGTGGAAAACGAAGACACACTCTCAGGACCTTTGGGTGATTTTTTTTTTTTTTTTAAATTGCTCCTTGTTCTTTTTGTTATTCATTCATAGTGAGTATGGCCTGAAAAAATTCTAAGTTAGTGTCCAGTCCTGAAACCCTACCAAATTACTGAAATTTCTTTTAAATCGCTTTAACAGTGTAGTTATAATTTAAATAAATATTAATAAAATTCTGGAAACTGAGAATTATCTAAACACCCACAGATTCATTGCCTTTTGTAAACATGGCTCTTGAGGCCCCTCAATACAAATTATTTTCAGCTTTCTTAATTCCCTGATTTTTTTTCCTTAGAAATGGCAGTCTTATATTTTCTAGTATAAATAAATGACAGACTTAGGCCTTACCATTAATGTTTTAAAGTGTATAACCTGTCTTAGTTCTGCAGGAATGAAGGCCGTTCCCACAGCTGTTCTTTACCTAAGACATCAATTCATCTGCTCCTTCTCCTCTCATCCTCTTCATCAACAACTCCTTGATGCTTTATTAAAAGTACTTTTCCTTTGCCTTATGGCCCTTCCTGTCTCTGCCCACTGCTGTTGCCATAGTCTGAGTGAGACCTTGCCTCTGCACTATCTTCTTACCCATTCCCACTGCCATTGGCACCACAGTCCCCCTCCTCACATGAACTGTTCCACAGCTCTGGCAATGAACACAGCCCTTTCCCTCTGATCAGAAACCCACCATGTCCCAAACTACTCTCAAGGTCAAGTTTAAATGGTTCACTTAAAACTCACCCTGGGGAGGTCCTAACCTCTGTTTCTGTTTCTCCATTGATTCCCTCTCCTTCTCTGGAAAACAAAAGTCTGTGTTTACATCATTTTGTTGATTCTCTTCAGACGTCAGTCTTGTTTGGCAGCTATGTGTTCATAAGTGCGTTCCTCCCAAGATCCTATAGGCCGTACAGGCTTCTCCTAGACTCATTTCTTCACAGTACCTAGCACAGGTGATCTTCATAGAGACCTCCGACATGTGTGTGCCTGTGTTTACATGACATTCTATTTAAGGGGCCAAGAATCTACCAGCTGTGCACAATATTAAGAACTAGAGAGACACCACCCTCAACCCGCACAGACAGTGCAGAACAGACAGTGGGATGCAGACCTTGAGCTGCATCCTCATAGCACAGGCCGAAAAGCACCATGGGTAAAGAGTATAGGATACCCACATCTGAGGACGAGGGAAGGCTTCGAAGGAGAAATGAACTCCCAGCGATGGGGAAGCACAGCCCAGTGAAGACAGAGGATTAGGGGTGGGAGCTGAGTTCCAGGAAAAGAGGGTGGGTTCAAAGTGGACCCCAGCTCCAAGGCCAGCCGGGCCCAGTTGAAGTGCTAAGGAAGTTGGATGTGACTGGCTTTTACAGCTAAGGCGCTAGACTCTGCTAAAACAGATTAAGCGCCCACAATAGAATCATTTTATTTTATGCAAAGCGAAACTCTCTGACAAGAGGCCTCAGACAAACCAGTGTTATAAAATCCTATTGTACAACAATAGAGTGAACCCATGGGATAGGAAATGCTGTGGATAAAAACAACCTTGACTTGAAACTGTTTCCCAGCCATCCCAGTCTTCCACAGAGTCTAAATTCATTTTAGGAGTGTTTTTAGCAGCTCTGGAAATATATGCAAATTTTATGCTTATTAAAAGAAATTTGATGATCACTATTTTGGATTTTTTTTTTAATAGCAGCAAGAATAAGGCAAGTGAAAGAAACAAGAAATTAGTGTTATGGGGATATCTGTGAAACCATTTGGCCCCGAAAGAGTGATTCATTTAGTTGGATTTTTAACATTTTCATCTCTTTTCTAAATGGAGTTTAAAGGGTTCTGAAGCACAATAGTTTAAATTACTGTGGGCAAAAGTAAACAAAAAAATGCATTTTGTTTTTATGTGTTATGCTCATTAAAATGCCCAAAGCTCAAAGAATAATGCTTCTGAGGTAATTATATTTGTAAATAATTCTAAGATTATTTTATTCATATGTATAAGACAAGGAGCTAAGATTGCTATCTATTTTTGAGATGTGCATTACAATCATAGAATCATCTTAAGGGGTGACTTTCCAGGAACTAAAACCAAAACTAATGTGTGCGTGTGTGCGTGTGCGCATGCATGAGAGAGAGAGAGAGAGAGAGAGGGGAAGAGAGAGAAGAGAAAGGTAGTCTTGCTTCACAGTATTCTAGATCTGAGTTCTTCATAAAGAACTTATGCCTTTGAAATCCTCTTTTAAGGCTAAGGAAAAACCAAGTTCTTGGGAAGTTTAGCTTCAGAGCTCTGAGAACATAGATAGGGTGCTTCTGGGAAAGGCCAATGCCAGCTGCTGTATTAGCAGCCACGTAGCTGACGCTTCTCTGCTGACCATACAGAGAGTGTAAAACGAGCGTGCTTTCCCCAACAGGTGTGAACTTGCTGGCTTTCCTCGTCATCGTGATTTCCTATGTCACCATGTTCTGCTCCATTCAGAAAACAGCCCTTCAGACTGCAGAAGTAAGGAGCCACATCAGGAAGGAGGTGGCTGTTGCAAACCGGTTCTTTTTTATCGTGTTCTCTGATGCCATCTGCTGGATTCCTGTGTTTGTCGTTAAAATCCTGTCTCTCCTTCAAGTGGAGATCCCAGGTCAGTCCTCTTCCTCATCCCCAGGTACACAGTGCCTTCTCAGGCCCTTTGATTGACAAGACCAGAGTTCAGGACAGTGCCTTGCACATAGTAAATTCTCCATAAGTACTTATGACATCAATACAAAGAACTAACACTCCCACCCCTGTGTTTTATAAGTATCTTGCTTCTACCTGAGCTAGCTAGTGGTTCTTAGCCAAGAATAAGAATGAAAGATAGATAGATAGATAGATAGATAGATAGATAGATAGATAGGTAGAGGATTCATGCATACATAAATACAGACAGACAGACAGACAGACAGACAGACAGACAGACAGACAGACAGACAGACAGACAGTCTTAGTTTGGGATTCATTGCTGTGAAAAGATACCATGACCAAGGCAACTCTTATCAAGGACAACATTTGCTTGGGACTGGCTTACAGTTTCAGAGGGTCAGTCCATTACCATCATGGCAAGAAGCACGGCAGCCTGCAGGCAGACATGGTGCTTGAGGAAGTGAGAGTTCTACATCTTGTTCCACAGGCAACAGAAGGGGACTGACTGACTTGGGCAGGCAGCCAGAAGGAGACTCTCCTCCACACTAGGCAGAGTTTGAGCATAGGACTTCATAGCCCACCCTCACAGTGATATATTTCCTCCAATAAGGCCACACCTACTCCAAGAAGGCCACACCTCCTAATAGTGCCATCTGCCATGCCAAATATATTCAAACCACCACACGTATGTACATACATAGACAGAAAGATAGGTACATACATATACATACATAGAATCTCTGGTTCCTCCAGGAATTCTAGATTGGTACCTAGGGGGGCCAAGGCATACATAGAGGTATTCTGCTCAATTTCAGATGCTCAGATTCAGGTAGAATCATCAACCCTGTTCCAAAGTCCTCACCATGAAGCATCCTATCAGGCTTTGAAGGGCTACACAACTCATGGAAAGACCCTTACTTCACAGAGAAAAATCATTGGTTTATATTTTACCTGATGCCCTTTCTAAGATCACAGCTTCCAGAAGCCACTGGGGGATTTATCCTAACTCTTAAACAGAGCTTGGGATCATCTTCAACTCCCAGCCCATAGGCAGGTCCACCTGAAGAGCTGATCATGGTGGGAGTGTGTCTTAGTCATTGTGGCAGCCCTGAGTCTGGCACATGGAAAGTGATGAAGAGCTCTTTTTCCCCAGCTTGTATAGTTGTGTGAGGCCTGATCAGATATCCCAGTGTAAAATGACTCACCAGGCCCAGTAGCCCCTCTTGCTTGATTTTTGCATCAAGCACAGATGTTCATCAAGCCATGGGAGATGTGGGACTGAAGATCATGGACAGAGTCAGAGCTGAGTATTTGGGAGACTTTGCTGAACCGAGCAGTGAAAGCAGGTGACATAAGTGTTTGCTGTTAGCTCACTGGAGGAGATCCGGCTGTGTGTAGTACAGATGTTCCCTTGAGCAATCTTCAATCCGTGACCTCCTACCTGGACATCTCAACTCTTTCATCAGACCATTTCAAATTCAATAGGATTAAATCACCCATTGGCTTGCTCCATTCACATAATGAAGTCCAAAGGTGGGACTATCCCTGTAGTATCTCTTATTTCCCATCCCACTCTTATGAATTCTGTGATCTAAGCCTACAGCAACTGTGAACTTTCTCTTTCATGTTTCTCTGATATGACATTAACATTTGCCAGGGTTTCTTTTACCTGGAGATCATCCATGCTCTCAGAAGACAAGAGTGTGGTCCACTGAGCGTGTCTCTCTCTCAATGCTCAATGCAAGTTCTATCTCCTAATGACACCATTCCTGACTTCATCCAACCCAGTCACTTAACATCTACAAGGTCTTTCCACCATGCTTGTTAACCCCATTTGAGCTGCATCACACCAGCCTTCATCTTAAGCCCATATGTCCATTGCTCTCTTAAAATTATAAATCCCAGAAGGGTTGGGAACATGGTTTATTATCTTCACATTTTCCACTGAGCTGTTCACAACGTGATAGTCTTTAACAAACAAAAATTCAGCTCCCATGCTATGAGCTGTCCCAGGGAGAGTGAGGGGTCAGGAACACACCAGGCTGCTAACCAGTATTTGAGTTCTATGAGGAGCCTTGCTCAGTGACTTGAGGAAGCTGGGGCTGTCCAGGAGTCATGGTAGAGATGGAAGTTTGTCATCTTTGCCTCCTGACACCTGTCTTTTTGCTCCAGATGCTTCTCCCAGTTGTGGGGGAAGGAAAAGAAGGACCCAAATGTGTGAGTTGAATGTTCCTTGCTCCTGTCCTGACCCACCCACTGGTCTGTTGAGGTGACATTGCTTCACTAGAGTGCCTTTTAGATGGCTCTCAAATGGCTCCCCTGTTCTACAAGTCTCTTAACTCTCTGGTGTCTATTTTCTTTCCTAAGGCCACGATAACAAAATATTCCATACATTTTTTTTCATCAATTGGGGGTCTGGCTAGCCAAAATCAATGTGTCTTCAGGTTTAGTTTTCCCAAGGCCTTTCTTATTGTCTTAAAGATGGCCACTTTAAACACAGCCTTCTCCTTGCTTTGTCCCTATCTGTGTGTTTCCCTATGTTCTCATCCAGGGTCTTCTCACCTGTCCAATTCCTCTTCACAGGCATCAGTCAACTGAGAACAGGACCACACTGCTGGCCTCTACTGAATTGACTTACTTCTTGAAAGGCTCTCTCTTCAAACCTAGTCGCATTCAAGGACACTGACATTGTGACATATAGAATTTTATATATGTATGTATATATATATATATATATATATATATATATATATATATAGAGAGAGAGAGAGAGAGAGAGAGAGAGAGAGAGAGAGAGAATATATTCAGTACTGAAAGTGCAAAATCCAATGCAAAGTTCCATAGATCCAAAAAGGTTATTCTAACTTTAGCAGTTCATTGAAATGTACAAGGTCTAATTCATTTCAGTCTGTGGCTTTTTGTGACTTTTTTGTTAGTAATAAAGCCCATTTTAAAAATTAAGGCAAAAAGAACAAAAAAGTATCTTTACACAGAAATAGTTTGTGAAATACTCTCAAAGCATTTCTTCCTGTTTTGTTTTAACAACAATCAAAATTTAGTCAATGAAACTAGGAAAATAGATTAAGCAGTAAGAATCTATAACTCCTTAAGTATACTAGGCAGCACCCATATATACAGCGTCAGCCGCAGTGTGTTATGGGTATTGTATGTCTATTTAAGTCAGTATCCTCAGTCTGTGGATATATCCCAGTGATAAGTACTTGCCTAGCA
>JADRCD010243138.1:0-13277 GCA_019843815.1 Montemys delectorum | reverse complement strand
AAGCAGGAGATCTTAGTTCAACCATTGTGTCAAAATTCATCTTCCCTCTGTTCTCTATGGTAGTATCACAACAGCAGAGAAATTGGGGTGACAGCTGAAATACCAATAGATCTGACTCTACCAACTTGGCTTTGCCATAGGTTATCTAGTTCAAGAATTTATCTTACAGATAAGGAGTGAATTATCACAATACCATTCAGTTAATTCCCATTAACAGGGCCATTCACTAGCAAATAGTTACTAAGAACCTGCTTGATCCAAGCACCCCCTGAAACTCCAGGTAGGGAAATGGAAAGTGGAGGATCAACCATAAGGGCTAAGAGAAAGAGCTAATGAAGTAATCAAAATGTGAAGTGTTATTCCACTGCTTAAGAATTGTGATACATTCTGAAATGGTAGAGCAGAGAAACCTACTGAGCATGTAAAAGGTAGACCTCAAGAAGGACAGAGCAGACAACTAAGAATGCCTCCCTCAGCATAGAGAGAATATAAACAGAAAGGTCATACATATAGGGTCTAAGCAAAGAACGAGGAAATGATGGAGAGTCTCACTGGAAGAAGAGCACAGGGTAACAAGAGAATACAAGAGGACAGCTAAATGGGTAATCAAGAGCTGGTACAGTGAAGAAAACAATTGTTTACTCCAATTCACAATGGTTACAAAGTTTGCTTATGCTATGGAAAGTTTATGAGAACTTTAAAAATTGTTCCTTTATAAGTGCTCAGCCCAAATTGTCATTACATGGCTGCTAAAACCAGGACTACATAGACAGTCCTGACTTGGGACTCCCATAACTGCTTCTCTTCAGTTCTTCCCTTTGAAAACTCAGATATTTTATAAAGATAAACATAAGGTATTTTTTTCTTGAAAACGTAAGGCATTTTCTCATAATAATATGATTTCTAGTTCTTCTCACTTCTCAATTTCTCATAATAATACTAACATTACTACTAACAATAAAACATAATATTGTCTGGTTTGGCAGAATTATATGGTGTTCCTACTGTATAAACACAGGAACATGACAAATATTTATTTGGCCTTAAATGAACACCTAGGGAAACCCTAATCATGAAATTACAGTCATAATTAAATAAGACTTGATGGAAAACACAAGGATAAGTCAAACTTCTGTGGACTAAATATGGATCCCTAGGATGAGAAAAGAAGAAAAAGATTCTTCAATCTCTTCATAATTTGTCACCAACTTGGTAATTAAAGTTTAGCAGTCTAATAACATAGATGATGTAGATCTTAAATATGTTTAAGTGGTCCTCTCTTGGAAAGATTTTGTCCTCCCTCAGCTCTTGGATGTATATTTAGAAAGGAAGCAGACATCATTTCATAGAACAACTATGCTGTGGGGAAAGCAACTAATCAGAGTAGCTATTCGGGTATTCAAGGCATTCTACCAAAGCTCACTGGTAAATGTGGACTACCATTTAAATAATATACTCCTTAATTTTCCACCCATTACTGTAAACTGTACAATAACAAGACACAAGTTCTAAGGTCAAGGACAATGTTGTTTGCCCTCTCTTGTAGTCTCTGCTGTGAATAAATTATCAATCCCACAAAAAAGCACTTAGTATAAATTTCTTTTAAAAATTACTGTTTAAAATAGAATGCAAGCACAATGCTTTGCTGTTTTTCATAAGTATGGTATTTTTACTATTACCCATAGAAAATAAATGAGGGTCAGAGTCAATCATTTAGGTAATATAAAGGTTATAGTAACTGTAGATTTCAAAACACATCTGTGTTCTGCATATTCACTATGGCAGATAGACCCAGACTTTGCTTACATCATGTGTGCCTGAGTCACTGTGCAATTTTTCACAAGTACCAGTACTAAAAAATACAGGCAATAGCCAGGGACATACAGACGAAAGGTAGCAAATTACAAATAGCAAATTACAGTTGCAAATCCTTTTTGAGAAAAGTCCACTCTCAAGAACTAAATATAAGTAAGTACATCTCAAATGACTTGCAAGATGATTGGAAAGTGGCTAGCATGATGTCCCTTAGTTCTTTCCATTAAACATGTTTATCTCTGCTTCAGCCTTGTTTGTTTTCCTACAAAGCCACAGAAGGAATCTACTGCAAGATCCTAGCTCTTATGGACCCCAATTTTACACTGTGGTCTCAGATTGAAACTCTTTGAGCAGGCTATAGGTCATGTAGAACTATTCTTCCTTTTTCTAATAAATTGCAAAATTTAGTACCAATCTAGTTTTTAGCTGTGCATAGCAATCTCTATCTTTTGTTAAGACTGATTTCTATTATTCTTAATGTGTCCAAGAAATATCCTCTCACTATTTATTACCCATAAGAACCTCTATAAATCACCCCACCCCCAACATAGCAAACTCCAAAACTCCAAAAGAAAATGGGAGCAGGCTCTGGCCATCTCAGAATGCTTGGAATGCAAACAGACAAACCACAACTAGTGACTAAATGCACACTATAAAAGGATTGCTGTCAGATGCAGTAACCATCTAACTGTCAGTAAAGTCTTCAGTGTTCTTCCTGTTTTGACAGAACACATTTTCTTTTTCAAATATCCCAATTGTTGGAAATCAAATCCCCATTCCCATATTTATGATGGCTACATCCTTAAATGCTTGTTTTTGACCCATAAGGATATACATGGCTACTTATGGCAGTGTGCAGCATGTGTTCTCCACAGAGACAAAGCACACACTCCTATTATATTTTTGACCATGTGATTTGCCATAGCAGATAGAATCTGGCAGACAGGATGCTTACCAATTCTAGTCAGTGGTTTTGGCCAGCTTATTATTTTAGTTTGTTACCACAAGACTGACATGTACCAAAACAGTGCTGCTCCTTCAACTTAAGTTCCTAAGAAAAAGACCAACCTACAGCAGTGCTGGAGGAAAGGCTTGTGATGGCAAACCTTTGTGATTTAGAGGTCAGTGTCACCAAAGCAAATTAAGAGAGCGAAAAGTTTAAGCTTTATAAAACTTTGATGTCGGGAAAATTTATGCTTAATTAAAAAACTTTCATAATTCACATTAGATCCTATTATGAGCAACCTCAAACTCAAAATACCAATTGCAATCTTGACAGTACCCTTGCTGGATGCTCCATATCCACACAAGGGAGTACACCTCTAGCCTTGGGCCAATCCCTCCTTAGAGATCAGCAACCACCTGACACTGCAAAATCTCTTTTTGTTCTTTGATTAAAGATGAATTTCTAGTGCCCTATCAGGATTTTTGTTATCATAAAATACACACCCCCTTTTCATAACTCTTGAATAATGAAAAATACAGGATTTATGATCCTTTGAGTGAATTCTAACAAGTAATGAAATTCAGATGAACTGTATAATGATTCCTCATTTTCTTTATGAAACCTATCAGTTCAACTCTTTGCCTTGAGGACAGATGCTAAACAGCTGTTCTGGCAAGTTATTAAATCAAGTTTCTGGTTTTATTCAGGGCCTTTCGACATATCCCCACAGAAAGAGGAAGCAGACAAAGAAACACTAGCCATACACTGCATATAATTACAAGTTAAAAAAAAAAAAGCTAATTCCTGAAATAATCTAAACAGATAGTGCTCTCAATTAGCCAGCATTTTTCTGATGAAGAATCTGAGGACATTTTCTCCAGCTCCTCTAGGAACCAGAATTAAATCCCAATGCAGCCAATCATTTAGAACACACATATTTAACAAAGGAACATAAATTAAGCCCACTGAACACTTTGAAATATATAAAAAGTCACTGAAATTAAAGCCAAGTTTCTTGACTGGTGATTCTCCTTGGCCAAGTCAGAGATGTAGTTCCACACATTGCAATGCTTAATGCTCTAGATAACCGAGTTGGGAGACATTAGCTTGTCTCTGAAAAGCAATCCATCACTGAGCTTCAACATCATTTGTCATGGAAGGAAAGGCCTGAACAAGGAGGAAAAACCAATGGGTTTAGTGGAATATTCTGTACAACTAGACAATATTGTCCATTACGTCTTCAAAAAGGTAATATGTGTCCTCTATGATGTTGAGGGCAGAACCTGAAAACAATGATTTAAAAGATGCTGAACAATTTAAGCTTTTAAAAATATCAATGGGGACATGAAGTTCTCTGTGGTTTTAGGAAAACACTGTTTAAATATGAGAGATGGCAAGAATGTAATTCTAGCACTTATGATGGAACACTCTCAAAATTTGGAACACACAATGCTATAGATCAGCAACTTCTGAGCAATGGCAGAATCACCAGGAATTCCTGTGGTTTTCTGGTCTCTTATCACATGTGTCATTGCAAATACTTTGTATCTTCAAAATTTTACTCATCTTTTTTTATGAGATGTGACACTCTTCTTGTACATATCTTAGTGGCAAATATATGGTTTTGTGCTTATTTTAATTTTTAAGAAAGTATATCACACACATGCATGTAAATTTTTATGTAATTCATTTCCAATACTGAATTTCTCCCTCTGCAGAAAGTACTGTCCAATCACATAATTCCACAGAAGCCTAGAAGCCTTCTGCTAGGAGCAAAATGTATTAGGGTATGTTTTCCTGGTTGCTAACAGATGAGAAAACTAATAACAGGATTAAAGGTTTTTAGTCAATGGTTTCACTCATTTATAAAGCCAAATAGGCAACTGAATCTAAAAGTAAAAGGAAGATATAATTTTATTTCCACAAGAATGACCAAAGAATCCTTTTAATCATGGCAAAGTTGAAGCTGTAATGGCCATCAATTCAGATGACCGTGAGTCAGTATGGGTATTTCCAAACCATTGCTTCTTAACGTCTCTTCATCCTGTAAGTGCCTTTCCACACATGCTGTCTAAGAGAACCCTTAAAAGAATGTGACCTTTTTATGTCCATAGAATCATTAAGAAGCTAAAGGAGAGAAGAATCTTCTCAATGATCACAGGGAAATCCTGAGTGCCCATCTTAAAGGTAAGACAACACACCTTCAGCACTACCATTTAATACGAGGACATTAACTACCTCCAACTCCTAAACTACCTCTCTCCCCTAAATTGTTTGTCTTCAGTTCTCATCTTTGAATGCTTATTTTTATACTATGTATTCCTCAGTCCCAAATTACTGTAACCTGAAAGCTCTACGGTGTTTTCCACAGTGCTGGGTGTGTGACCATCTTCCTGAAGAGTTTGTACAGAAGGGATGTCTGTTTGTTCTGTTTTTCAGAAGAATTCCTTTTTCTTATATTAAGCTCTTAATTAGCATGCACACACTGGGGTTTCATTATTTCAAGCACAGTTTGGCTTTGCTGGTGTCCTCCTGATTTTCTCCCTCCTCCCTCAGCACCCATTCTTCATAGCCTTCGGCTACTTTCATGTCACATGTCCAATACGCCACTTCTTTCTTCTTTTTACTCTAGTTCACTCACCCATTCCTTCTGACAGTCATTGTGAAACAAGGGTCCACGTAGGAAAACCATACAACTTTGGCCTGAGTCTTCCCTCATTACAGATGTATCCGTATTTCCTGCAAATTCTCATGACTTCGCTATTTTCTAAGTGAATTAAATTCCCTTGTCTGCATGTGCACCATCCTTTAGTTATCTCTTCACCTGTTGATGTACATCTAGGCACATTGCATCTCCTGGCTCGTAGGCACAGAGCAGCTGTGAATCTGGACATAAAAGCATCTCAGTGATCTCATACAACTTCATCAGGTCCACACCCATAAGAAAGAATTAGCTGGCCATATGACAGTTCTAGTGTTAGTTCTTTAAGAAACCTCCAGCCTTACTTCGGTAGGAGCTGGACCAATTTGTACTTCCACCAACAGCAGATAAAGGTTCTCGCTCCACATCCTTGCCAGCATTTGTCATCTTTTTAAGTGACAGCCTTTCAAACTGGATTAAATGAAATCTTAAAATAATTTTAATTTTCTTGCCCCTGATGGCTAAAGATGCTGCACACTTTTAAAGATATTAATTGGCCACTTGTGCTTCTTCTGTTGAGAACTGTCTGTTCATCAGCACATTTGTGACTGGAAGTTCTTTTGGTGGGGGACAGTTAACTTTTGCAATTGTTTGTAAATTCTGGATATTAATCTCCTAACTGAAGCACTGGTGGGAAAGTTTTTCTCTTACACTATGGACTAAATATTTGACCTGTGGGTCATTTCCTTTGTTCTGCACAAACATTTAGCTTCATGTTACATATATTTGCGTATACATACAATTTATATGTGGGTGTGTGTATGTGTGCATATATATCTTCATATATATGTAAAAATAATATTATGCATTTATTAATAAAAATACAAACTTTACTTTTTGTGCTCTTCTTTCTCATCTAAGTTTTACAAGACTTTTTATGTTTGTTTATCATTCAGTGCCATAATTATTTCTGCATCTATCATTGCATCAGGGTTTTGTCTAAATTTACATTGGAAACATAGATGTAAGATTGATATACACTTCACAGTTGCATATAAACTCCAAAACAACAGACTCTAAAGAAAGCTTTAAAGCCCATACTCTGAATGAAGCACACCAGAGTGTGTGCTGCTGGCACCTGCTGGTGTCCCCGTGGCCTTTCAGAAATCTCTTTCTCCTTGTTTTCAGTTGGATCAGCATAGATAAAGTCCATTTATTAATTCAACAAACACTTACAGATTAATACTACCCTGAATCATTAGAATAACAATCAGTACCCCTGTCCTTGTCTTCAGGAAAACATAAAAAGAAACAGGGGGCGATGACAACAAGTGCTAGAACAATCTGCAAGGCCGGGGGCACAGAGGGACCTTATCGTCCTCAAGAGAAGCTATCGTGAAAAGGAGACAATTTAGTGGGTGCACCAGTCAGAATCAGCACTATAATACACTTGACAGCCAAGAATGGGTGTAATTTATGCACATAATCACCAGTTATGTGGAGAAGGTAATTAAGAATAAATGAGTTCAATCCAATCTGTAGAAGGGCAGATCAGAGACCAGATCATGAAAAAGCTCAAGCGTTATATTGACCATGAATGTAAACCACAGTTTAGACCTCCTTCCTAGACCAGACATGCAGGATGGGGTATGCAGGCTAGTCTTTGAAGAGATCAGCAAAAAGAGAGGAAAAGATTATAATGTCTAGACACCCAGTTGCTTGCTGTTTACTTTTAAATGAGTACTTACAGTATTACATTTAAAAAGATCCAACTTTTAGTTGTATGTGGTGAAGAAAAATGAAATGAGACTTCAGAATGTTCCCTTACCACAACACTTCACTTCCCCCACCCCAGCAGCCTTTTCCCATCTATATCAGGAGTCATGCTCAGATCCATAGAAACTTTCCACATGTGAGCTCTGCAAAGCGAGACGCAATGAAATTTTACTATTGCCTTTGATTTTCTTAGTTTCCCCAACTTCATCTACATTCATGCTCAAATACTTTGGTCTACCCACAGGAGGAATCTTGCAGCTACCTATCTCTGTATTCCTTAGCTAACTTTGCCCATTCTCTTATCTCTATTAGCACTTCTATACCAGCAACTACTCCAAGAACATCTACAACTCTCACCTCTACCTTGAGTCCACATTTCCAGCTAATTCTCATTATTTATCTGGGGGGTCCGCTTTACAAGCCAAACTCAAGAATCACCATTCAACCAAAACACTCATTCTTCTTTAATGGTTTCTTCTATCTCCATAAGCATTACAACCATCCAGCCAGGTGATCATAGCAGAAATCCAGGTGTCTCCCTCACCCTTCCTTACTCTCCATATCAGTCATATCTGAGGAACTGCCTGGCTTACGCCTGCGTATTCTACCTTCTGTTTTTCTAAATATTTCTTTACTTCTCTGCTCCACATCCCTTATTATCTCAGAAAAATAAACTATCTGCTTTCTCTTGATGGGCAGCACTCCCAAGCAGGATAGGAAGCCCTCCTCCTCTTCTTCCTCCTCCTCTTCCTTCTCCTCCTCTTCCTTCTCCTCCTCTTCCTCTTTCTCCTCTTCCCGGGCCTCAACTCCAGACAAACTTGGCTTCTTTCAAAAAATGGCCCTCCATATTTCTGAATGGAAGGCCAAAGGAAAGGAGGAAGAGATGACATAAAAGTCTGAATGAGAGGAAAACTGGGACAGTTGGGAGATGCAATCAGGTTAAGAAAATTAAAAAGTATCTTCTTTGGAAATCAGAGTACAAGTTTTCCCACATTCTCCCTTATTACCTAAAATCACATGAGTTCTAAGACGGACAAGGAGTCTCCCTTAGAGGGTACATAATTAAGACTAAACACTGCAATGTGTTGAATGATTCTGTATTTTAGGAGGCATTCCCTAGAGGAGACATGGAAAGCTCCAGGAGCTTAAGGCAAGGCTGGGCACTCTAAGTGGAAGGCAGCATCGCATCACGGGCTCCCTAGCTCCTTTTTCCTCTTTTGTTCCATTTTTTCATTTCTTTTCTCTTTTCTTTCCTTTTCTTTTCTTTTTTTCTTTGTTCTGTTCTTTCTTTCTTTCTTTCTTTCTTTCTTTCTTTCTTTCTTTCTTTCTTTCTTTCTTTTTTTCTTTTGAGACAGAATTTCTCTGAATAGCCTTGGCTGTCCTGGAACTTACTCTGTAGACCAGGCTGGCCTCGAACTCAGAAATCCACCTGCCTCTGTACCATCACTGCCTGGAGCCATTTTTCATTTCTTAAATATATAAAGTTCAACATGTACATGAAAAATGGAGAACGCATCCTATCTTAGGCTTTTATTTCAATTGCTCTGGTTTGAGGGGCTTGTCCTTGGTCTCACTCAACCTCACGATTATCAAGCTTGTTCTTCCTGTAGGATCAGTACACTAATTACCCTGCTAGATTTTTATCACCAACCTCAATGTACTTCTAAACCTAACTACTTCATATATTCATTTAAAAAATACAAACAAACAAATATTTTTAAAAGACCAACTCCCCAGAGTTACAATATAAAGGAACACTCACTGTGAATTTAAATTAGTTAGGGAATATACCACTTCTGAATCAGCATTTCTATCATGTACAAAAAGAAAGAAAACAGTAGCAAATTATAAATAGGAAAGACCCACCTTCTTCCCAGACTAGAGAGTAATTAAACACTTGCTATACTGAGAGCAAAGAAGGATCACTCTTCTTGCTCATAGAGAACAATTTTTTTATATATTTGGCTCCTTTTATTAACAGAAACATATCATTTACGGTTATCCAGGTCTCTTATTTTCTCTTAATTTTACTTTTTTTTTTATTAGATGTTTTCTTTATTTACAATATCTCCTTCCCAGGTTCCCCTCCAAAAGAAAAAAGAAAAGAAAATAAGAAAAAAATAAAATAAAAGTAAAACAAGCCTAAAAACTAAAACAATCCCCTGTTCCCTGCCCCCTCCCCCTGCTCACCATCCCACCCTCTCCTGGCCTTGGCATTATCCTACACTGGGGCATAGAACCTTCATAGGGCCAAGGTCCTTTCTTCCCATTGATGACCGACTTGGCTATCCTCTGCTATACATATGCTGCTGGAGCCATGAGTCCCACTGTGTATACCAAAGATGGTTGGAGTTTTAGTCCCTGAGAGCTCTGAGGGTACTAGTTAGTTCATATTGTTGTTCGTCCTAAGGGGATGCAATCCCTTCAGCTCCTTGGGCCCTTTCTCTAACTCTTTCATTGGGGACCCTGTACTCAGTCCAATGGATGGCTGTAAACCTCTACTTCTGTATTAGTCAGGTACTGTCAGAGCCTCTCCAGAGACAGCTATATCAGGCTCCTGTCAGCCGGCCCTTACTGATATCCACAATAGTGTCTGGATTTGATGATTGAATATGGGAAGGATTCCCAGGTAGAGCAGATAGAGAACATTTTTAAGAATGCTATATGAACATTTATACAGAAAATATCCTTATAATTATACAATAATTATAATTATTGTTTTTAGATGAAATAGCAGCCATAATCATCTATCAGAGATACGGTAACCATAACTCTCTGAGAGTATTATTAAATAATAATATCTAGGATTTATATTTGTTTTCTTAACTTTATCCTGAGCAAAGTCATCAAAGCCATGTCAGTAACAATGAAGAGGCTGACTATGCAGCACAGTGTCACCACTATGTGTCACCTCCAAGACAGGTGACCATTTCAATCTTACTCTGCTCTCACTGCCACGCTGTTGTATTAATGTGAAAAACAAAGGACTCGACCTGATCAAAAACAAAGCCAAAAGCCAATACCAATCCAGAATTTCATTATTTTCATGATTATCTTCTAGGGGAACGTAGTAAAAAGTAGCATCAAATTAAAAAGGGAAACCTCACATCCAAGAGATATTTATCAACCCAATTTACTATAGAAATTCTTCTGAAATAAAATACATCAGTATTTTTGGTGAGCTTTGCTTATGTTTCCTGTTAAAACAACAGCTGCCTTTCTTCTCCATTATTAGTCCGATTATAATACTGTAATTATTGGATTAGTAATTCATTCTTAAAGAGATTTTCACTCTTGAATTAGCTCTTCCATAGCCCCTCCTAATAAAATTGGTCAATCTACCTGGAGCCCTCCAAGCCTGCATTCCCCCACCCCCACCCCCATCCCTTTCTTAGACTCAAGAGGACTCTGAAGTTCCCAAAGAACTTCAGCTAGTTAGGAAGGAAGCAGTGATTATACAAGGCTTTGAACCTGAGATAGAAAATACAATCCCAAGGTGTGAGTTAAATGAACACCCCTCACACACACACACACACACACACACACACACACAGGAACAGGCCCTCGGTTTCACAGAGGGACCCAAGCAAGGCACAACAGACTAGGGAAGCCCACCGCCAAGTCCAGGTTGTCATGAGAGATGCTGCAGCTGCTTGTGTAAGTGAACAGTGTTAAGCAACCACAGCCAGGCTCGGAGTGTACTGATATTGTTCAAGGACCTCAGTAGTCACAGTTCTATGGCACGAGAGCAGAACATTCCTATGCCACTGTTCCCATGGGATGGACAGAATAAAAGCACACTTCTTCACAGTGTAGATTCCTCAGCTGAAGAAGAGCATGAATACATAAAACAGTACTTCTTAGAGAAATCAAGCCAAAAAGCAGTTTTACTGTTTGTTAGCAAGGGATCAACTCCAATCAATTAATGCTTTAATTGTCTAGACTAATTAAGATAATGAACAACAGTGAGCCTAAAATCAATTAGCTTTGTCCAGACTTTCTATTTTGAATGGAGGGCATTAAAGACTTGTGGATTTTGGGCATTTTCTTTAGCTTCTGTAGTAAAATAGGTAGGGACAAATTACAGGTGATATGGCCCCTCTCTGCCTTCAATAAGCCTGCATGGTGAGTTGAATGATCTTTGGCAATTGATGCTGTATTACAGGATAGGTAGAAGATACAGAGAACTGCAGATTTCAAACCAAATCATGTCTCTCTAAAGCAATCAATAGACAAAGAAAGAAAGTGTCCCTGTGGTCACCTGGTTTCTATGATTTAAGTTACTTCAAAGTAAGCACGGGAGACTATAAAGCCTCTTTCAAATTCCACCAGACAGCAGTAATTTTTGATTACACAGACTGAGACATTCAGATTGCATAAGAAATCAGGACAGACAAGTGTGCGGAACCAAGGAAGCCTGGGAGGATTGACCAGTATTTGTAGTAACTAGCAACTGCAGCTTCCTCTTCCCTGAATGAGGACAATCTAAGAGCATGCACCTACAGAGTCCTCCAATCTGCACCAGCTGACTTCCTCCCTCTGCCCTAAAAGTAACAAAAGCTGAGGTTCAAGCTTGCTGCTTAGTTGGCGCTGCCCCAGCAGAGCCAACCTGACCCAAGCTTTCATGTGTGTCCTTCTCTCATTCTCTTGCAGCCACAGTCAGGTTTCCAGGCCCTAGCCATACAGGGAGTGGTACATAAGCAAGGAGCAGACTCAGAGAGGAGTGCACAATCGCTAAATTCAACTTTGCAAAGTCTGTGATCTAATTCCCTAATTATGTTGGGTCGTCCTCACAGAGACAAGTTGTTTAATCATAGTCTCAATGACAGCACCATCAATTATTGTACATAGAAAGTTATCCTCAATAATTTCCATTAATAGTAACAATAGTAATATACTACTAATAATGTAATAATTAATAAATCATCATCACCACCATCATCATGAGATGTATATCACAGTGTTCATATTTTCCACCTCCTATCTTCCTCAGCTTTTGGGTTGGTTATAATAACTATTGCTTCCCTTCTGTGCTAGTCAGATTTCTATACTGGACAAGTTACCTGTAAAAATCAACTTAAAAGAAGGATATCCACAGTCAACCATTGGACTGAGCTCAGGGTCCCCAATAGAGGTGTTAGAGAAAGAACTGAAGGAGTTGAAGGGGTTTGCAACACCATAGGAAGAACAATAATATCAACCAATCAGAGCCCCAGAATTCCCAAGGATGAAGCCATCAACAAAGGAGTACACATGGCTCCAGCTGCATATATATGTAGCAGAGGATGGCCTTGTCATACATCAGTGGTAGGAGAGGTCCTTGTTCCTATGAAGGCTCAATAGATAATACCCCAGTGTAGGGCAATCGAGGGTGAGGAGGTGGGACTGGGTGTGTGGTGGAGAAACAGCCTCATAGAAGACAGAGGAGGAAGGATGGGATAGAGTGTTTCCAGAAGGGAGGGAAACTGGGAACTGGGATAACATTTGAAATGTAAATAAAGAAAATATCCAATACAAAAATAGAATTAAAAAAAGAAACATGATTTTTGGGGGGCTAATGGCTTTACTATGTGCTGAAAACCCTTTTTTTTCTAGGATTGGGTAAGGTAGAGCTTCAGGAAAGGACAAAATTGTTCAGCCTGTAACATCTGGAAGGTAGGGTTTGAAGTGGTATCCTAACAATCCCCAACAGTCCATCTTCATTCCAGTAGGCCCCACACGCTAAAGGTGCTAACCCCTCTTAATAGAGCTATAAGTAAGGAACCAAACCTCCACACAATCATTTGAGGAATGCTTTCAACACAAACTAGCACTTTCTCAGAACAATACTGAGTCCATGAACAGGTTTCTTTGTGCAGTGTCAACAAACTAAATTGCCCACTGATTGCAGGTGCTAAGATTTTACACCTTACATATGAAGCCACCTTGAACCAGGCAGAATAACTGATTATACTCTGGAAGCCTTGAGAGGCGCCTCTGAAAGGAAAGAAAATCTCAGCCTAGGAAAATACATGTGTTAAGCTATGTGAAATCCACACCTGTTCCCCATTCAGCCAGTCAGTAACTGACAGCCAGCTCTGTGGCAGGCATTGTGCACAC
>JADRCD010243137.1:0-13240 GCA_019843815.1 Montemys delectorum | reverse complement strand
AAGCAGGAGATCTTAGTTCAACCATTGTGTCAAAATTCATCTTCCCTTTGTTCTCTATGGTAGTATCACAACAGCAGAGAAATTGGGGTGACAGCTGAAATACCAATAGATCTGACTCTACCAACTTGGCTTTGCCATAGGTTATCTAGTTCAAGAATTTATCTTACAGATAAGGAGTGAATTATCACAATACCATTCAGTTAATTCCCATTAACAGGGCCATTCACTAGCAAATAGTTACTAAGAACCTGCTTGATCCAAGCACCCCCTGAAACTCCAGGTAGGGAAATGGAAAGTGGAGGATCAACCATAAGGGCTAAGAGAAAGAGCTAATGAAGTAATCAAAATGTGAAGTGTTATTCCACTGCTTAAGAATTGTGATACATTCTGAAATGGTAGAGCAGAGAAACCTACTGAGCATGTAAAAGGTAGACCTCAAGAAGGACAGAGCAGACAACTAAGAATGCCTCCCTCAGCATAGAGAGAATATAAACAGAAAGGTCATACATATAGAGTCTAAGCAAAGAACGAGGAAATGATGGAGAGTCTCACTGGAAGAAGAGCACAGGGTAACAAGAGAATACAAGAGGACAGCTAAATGGGTAATCAAGAGCTGGTACAGTGAAGAAAACAATTGTTTACTCCAATTCACAATGGTTACAAAGTTTGCTTATGCTATGGAAAGTTTATGAGAACTTTAAAAATTGTTCCTTTATAAGTGCTCAGCCCAAATTGTCATTACATGGCTGCTAAAACCAGGACTACATAGACAGTCCTGACTTGGGACTCCCATAACTGCTTCTCTTCAGTTCTTCCCTTTGAAAACTCAGATATTTTATAAAGATAAACATAAGGTATTTTTTTCTTGAAAACGTAAGGCATTTTCTCATAATAATATGATTTCTAGTTCTTCTCACTTCTCAATTTCTCATAATAATACTAACATTACTACTAACAATAAAACATAATATTGTCTGGTTTGGCAGAATTATATGGTGTTCCTACTGTATAAACACAGGAACATGACAAATATTTATTTGGCCTTAAATGAACACCTAGGGAAACCCTAATCATGAAATTACAGTCATAATTAAATAAGACTTGATGGAAAACACAAGGATAAGTCAAACTTCTGTGGACTAAATATGGATCCCTAGGATGAGAAAGGAAGAAAAAGATTCTTCAATCTCTTCATAATTTGTCACCAACTTGGTAATTAAAGTTTAGCAGTCTAATAACATAGATGATGTAGATCTTAAATATGTTTAAGTGGTCCTCTCTTGGAAAGATTTTGTCCTCCCTCAGCTCTTGGATGTATATTTAGAAAGGAAGCAGACATCATTTCATAGAACAACTATGCTGTGGGGAAAGCAACTAATCAGAGTAGCTATTCGGGTATTCAAGACATTCTACCAAAGCTCACTGGTAAATGTGGACTACCATTTAAATAATATACTCCTTAATTTTCCACCCATTACTGTAAACTGTACAATAACAAGACACAAGTTCTAAGGTCAAGGACAATGTTGTTTGCCCTCTCTTGTAGTCTCTGCTGTGAATAAATTATCAATCCCACAAAAAAGCACTTAGTATAAATTTCTTTTAAAAATTACTGTTTAAAATAGAATGCAAGCACAATGCTTTGCTGTTTTTCATAAGTATGGTATTTTTACTATTACCCATAGAAAATAAATGAGGGTCAGAGTCAATCATTTAGGTAATATAAAGGTTATAGTAACTGTAGATTTCAAAACACATCTGTGTTCTGCATATTCACTATGGCAGATAGACCCAGACTTTGCTTACATCATGTGTGCCTGAGTCACTGTGCAATTTTTCACAAGTACCAGTACTAAAAAATACAGGCAATAGCCAGGGACATACAGACGAAAGGTAGCAAATTACAAATAGCAAATTACAGTTGCAAATCCTTTTTGAGAAAAGTCCACTCTCAAGAACTAAATATAAGTAAGTACATCTCAAATGACTTGCAAGATGATTGGAAAGTGGCTAGCATGATGTCCCTTAGTTCTTTCCATTAAACATGTTTATCTCTGCTTCAGCCTTGTTTGTTTTCCTACAAAGCCACAGAAGGGATCTACTGCAAGATCCTAGCTCTTATGGACCCCAATTTTACACTGTGGTCTCAGATTGAAACTCTTTGAGCAGGCTATAGGTCATGTAGAACTATTCTTCCTTTTTCTAATAAATTGCAAAATTTAGTACCAATCTAGTTTTTAGCTGTGCATAGCAATCTCTATCTTTTGTTAAGACTGATTTCTATTATTCTTAATGTGTCCAAGAAATATCCTCTCACTATTTATTACCCATAAGAACCTCTATAAATCACCCCACCCCCAACATAGCAAACTCCAAAACTCCAAAAGAAAATGGGAGCAGGCTCTGGCCATCTCAGAATGCTTGGAATGCAAACAGACAAACCACAACTAGTGACTAAATGCACACTATAAAAGGATTGCTGTCAGATGCAGTAACCATCTAACTGTCAGTAAAGTCTTCAGTGTTCTTCCTGTTTTGACAGAACACATTTTCTTTTTCAAATATCCCAATTGTTGGAAATCAAATCCCCATTCCCATATTTATGATGGCTACATCCTTAAATGCTTGTTTTTGACCCATAAGGATATACATGGCTACTTATGGCAGTGTGCAGCATGTGTTCTCCACAGAGACAAAGCACACACTCCTATTATATTTTTGACCATGTGATTTGCCATAGCAGATAGAATCTGGCAGACAGGATGCTTACCAATTCTAGTCAGTGGTTTTGGCCAGCTTATTATTTTAGTTTGTTACCACAAGACTGACATGTACCAAAACAGTGCTGCTCCTTCAACTTAAGTTCCTAAGAAAAAGACCAACCTACATCACAGGAAAGGCTTGTGATGGCAAACCTTTGTGATTTAGAGGTCAGTGTCACCAAAGCAAATTAAGAGAGCGAAAAGTTTAAGCTTTATAAAACTTTGATGTCGGGAAAATTTATGCTTAATTAAAAAACTTTCATAATTCACATTAGATCCTATTATGAGCAACCTCAAACTCAAAATACCAATTGCAATCTTGACAGTACCCTTGCTGGATGCTCCATATCCACACAAGGGAGTACACCTCTAGCCTTGGGCCAATCCCTCCTTAGAGATCAGCAACCACCTGACACTGCAAAATCTCTTTTTGTTCTTTGATTAAAGATGAATTTCTAGTGCCCTATCAGGATTTTTGTTATCATAAAATACACACCCCCTTTTCATAACTCTTGAATAATGAAAAATACAGGATTTATGATCCTTTGAGTGAATTCTAACAAGTAATGAAATTCAGATGAACTGTATAATGATTCCTCATTTTCTTTATGAAACCTATCAGTTCAACTCTTTGCCTTGAGGACAGATGCTAAACAGCTGTTCTGGCAAGTTATTAAATCAAGTTTCTGGTTTTATTCAGGGCCTTTCGACATATCCCCACAGAAAGAGGAAGCAGACAAAGAAACACTAGCCATACACTGCATATAATTACAAGTTAAAAAAAAAAAAGCTAATTCCTGAAATAATCTAAACAGATAGTGCTCTCAATTAGCCAGCATTTTTCTGATGAAGAATCTGAGGACATTTTCTCCAGCTCCTCTAGGAACCAGAATTAAATCCCAATGCAGCCAATCATTTAGAACACACATATTTAACAAAGGAACATAAATTAAGCCCACTGAACACTTTGAAATATATAAAAAGTCACTGAAATTAAAGCCAAGTTTCTTGACTGGTGATTCTCCTTGGCCAAGTCAGAGATGTAGTTCCACACATTGCAATGCTTAATGCTCTAGATAACCGAGTTGGGAGACATTAGCTTGTCTCTGAAAAGCAATCCATCACTGAGCTTCAACATCATTTGTCATGGAAGGAAAGGCCTGAACAAGGAGGAAAAACCAATGGGTTTAGTGGAATATTCTGTACAACTAGACAATATTGTCCATTACGTCTTCAAAAAGGTAATATGTGTCCTCTATGATGTTGAGGGCAGAACCTGAAAACAATGATTTAAAAGATGCTGAACAATTTAAGCTTTTAAAAATATCAATGGGGACATGAAGTTCTCTGTGGTTTTAGGAAAACACTGTTTAAATATGAGAGATGGCAAGAATGTAATTCTAGCACTTATGATGGAACACTCTCAAAATTTGGAACACACAATGCTATAGATCAGCAACTTCTGAGCAATGGCAGAATCACCAGGAATTCCTGTGGTTTTCTGGTCTCTTATCACATGTGTCATTGCAAATACTTTGTATCTTCAAAATTTTACTCATCTTTTTTTATGAGATGTGACACTCTTCTTGTACATATCTTAGTGGCAAATATATGGTTTTGTGCTTATTTTAATTTTTAAGAAAGTATATCACACACATGCATGTAAATTTTTATGTAATTCATTTCCAATACTGAATTTCTCCCTCTGCAGAAAGTACTGTCCAATCACATAATTCCACAGAAGCCTAGAAGCCTTCTGCTAGGAGCAAAATGTATTAGGGTATGTTTTCCTGGTTGCTAACAGATGAGAAAACTAATAACAGGATTAAAGGTTTTTAGTCAATGGTTTCACTCATTTATAAAGCCAAATAGGCAACTGAATCTAAAAGTAAAAGGAAGATATAATTTTATTTCCACAAGAATGACCAAAGAATCCTTTTAATCATGGCAAAGTTGAAGCTGTAATGGCCATCAATTCAGATGACCGTGAGTCAGTATGGGTATTTCCAAACCATTGCTTCTTAACGTCTCTTCATCCTGTAAGTGCCTTTCCACACATGCTGTCTAAGAGAACCCTTAAAAGAATGTGACCTTTTTATGTCCATAGAATCATTAAGAAGCTAAAGGAGAGAAGAATCTTCTCAATGATCACAGGGAAATCCTGAGTGCCCATCTTAAAGGTAAGACAACACACCTTCAGCACTACCATTTAATACGAGGACATTAACTACCTCCAACTCCTAAACTACCTCTCTCCCCTAAATTGTTTGTCTTCAGTTCTCATCTTTGAATGCTTATTTTTATACTATGTATTCCTCAGTCCCAAATTACTGTAACCTGAAAGCTCTACGGTGTTTTCCACAGTGCTGGGTGTGTGACCATCTTCCTGAAGAGTTTGTACAGAAGGGATGTCTGTTTGTTCTGTTTTTCAGAAGAATTCCTTTTTCTTATATTAAGCTCTTAATTAGCATGCACACACTGGGGTTTCATTATTTCAAGCACAGTTTGGCTTTGCTGGTGTCCTCCTGATTTTCTCCCTCCTCCCTCAGCACCCATTCCTCATAGCCTTCGGCTACTTTCATGTCACATGTCCAATACGCCACTTCTTTCTTCTTTTTACTCTAGTTCACTCACCCATTCCTTCTGACAGTCATTGTGAAACAAGGGTCCACGTAGGAAAACCATACAACTTTGGCCTGAGTCTTCCCTCATTACAGATGTATCCGTATTTCCTGCAAATTCTCATGACTTCGCTATTTTCTAAGTGAATTAAATTCCCTTGTCTGCATGTGCACCATCCTTTAGTTATCTCTTCACCTGTTGATGTACATCTAGGCACATTGCATCTCCTGGCTCGTAGGCACAGAGCAGCTGTGAATCTGGACATAAAAGCATCTCAGTGATCTCATACAACTTCATCAGGTCCACACCCATAAGAAAGAATTAGCTGGCCATATGACAGTTCTAGTGTTAGTTCTTTAAGAAACCTCCAGCCTTACTTCGGTAGGAGCTGGACCAATTTGTACTTCCACCAACAGCAGATAAAGGTTCTCGCTCCACATCCTTGCCAGCATTTGTCATCTTTTTAAGTGACAGCCTTTCAAACTGGATTAAATGAAATCTTAAAATAATTTTAATTTTCTTGCCCCTGATGGCTAAAGATGCTGCACACTTTTAAAGATATTAATTGGCCACTTGTGTTTCTTCTGTTGAGAACTGTCTGTTCATCAGCACATTTGTGACTGGAAGTTCTTTTGGTGGGGGACAGTTAACTTTTGCAATTGTTTGTAAATTCTGGATATTAATCTCCTAACTGAAGCACTGGTGGGAAAGTTTTTCTCTTACACTATGGACTAAATATTTGACCTGTGGGTCATTTCCTTTGTTCTGCACAAACATTTAGCTTCATGTTACATATATTTGCGTATACATACAATTTATATGTGAGTGTGTGTATGTGTGCATATATATCTTCATATATATGTAAAAATAATATTATGCATTTATTAATAAAAATACAAACTTTACTTTTTGTGCTCTTCTTTCTCATCTAAGTTTTACAAGACTTTTTATGTTTGTTTATCATTCAGTGCCATAATTATTTCTGCATCTATCATTGCATCAGGGTTTTGTCTAAATTTACATTGGAAACATAGATGTAAGATTGATATACACTTCACAGTTGCATATAAACTCCAAAACAACAGACTCTAAAGAAAGTTTTAAAGCCCATACTCTGAATGAAGCACACCAGAGTGTGTGCTGCTGGTACCTGCTGGTGTCCCCGTGGCCTTTCAGAAATCTCTTTCTCCTTGTTTTCAGTTGGATCAGCATAGATAAAGTCCATTTATTAATTCAACAAACACTTACAGATTAATACTACCCTGAATCATTAGAATAACAATCAGTACCCCTGTCCTTGTCTTCAGGAAAACATAAAAAGAAACAGGGGGCGATGACAACAAGTGCTAGAACAATCTGCAAGGCCGGGGGCACAGAGGGACCTTACCGTCCTCAAGAGAAGCTATCGTGAAAAGGAGACAATTTAGTGGGTGCACCAGTCAGAATCAGCACTATAATACACTTGACAGCCAAGAATGGGTGTAATTTATGCACATAATCACCAGTTATGTGGAGAAGGTAATTAAGAATAAATGAGTTCAATCCAATCTGTAGAAGGGCAGATCAGAGACCAGATCATGAAAAAGCTCAAGCGTTATATTGACCATGAATGTAAACCACAGTTTAGACCTCCTTCCTAGACCAGACATGCAGGATGGGGTATGCAGGCTAGTCTTTGAAGAGATCAGCAAAAAGAGAGGAAAAGATTATAATGTCTAGACACCCAGTTGCTTGCTGTTTACTTTTAAATGAGTACTTACAGTATTACATTTAAAAAGATCCAACTTTTAGTTGTATGTGGTGAAGAAAAATGAAATGAGACTTCAGAATGTTCCCTTACCACAACACTTCACTTCCCCCACCCCAGCAGCCTTTTCCCATCTATATCAGGAGTCATGCTCAGATCCATAGAAACTTTCCACATGTGAGCTCTGCAAAGCGAGACGCAATGAAATTTTACTATTGCCTTTGATTTTCTTAGTTTCCCCAACTTCATCTACATTCATGCTCAAATACTTTGGTCTACCCACAGGAGGAATCTTGCAGCTACCTATCTCTGTATTCCTTAGCTAACTTTGCCCATTCTCTTATCTCTATTAGCACTTCTATACCAGCAACTACTCCAAGAACATCTACAACTCTCACCTCTACCTTGAGTCCACATTTCCAGCTAATTCTCATTATTTATCTGGGGGGTCCGCTTTACAAGCCAAACTCAAGAATCACCATTCAACCAAAACACTCATTCTTCTTTAATGGTTTCTTCTATCTCCATAAGCATTACAACCATCCAGCCAGGTGATCATAGCAGAAATCCAGGTGTCTCCCTCACCCTTCCTTACTCTCCATATCAGTCATATCTGAGGAACTGCCTGGCTTACGCCTGCGTATTCTACCTTCTGTTTTTCTAAATATTTCTTTACTTCTCTGCTCCACATCCCTTATTATCTCAGAAAAATAAACTATCTGCTTTCTCTTGATGGGCAGCACTCCCAAGCAGGATAGGAAGCCCTCCTCCTCTTCTTCCTCCTCCTCTTCCTTCTCCTCCTCTTCCTTCTCCTCCTCTTCCTCTTTCTCCTCTTCCCGGGCCTCAACTCCAGACAAACTTGGCTTCTTTCAAAAAATGGCCCTCCATATTTCTGAATGGAAGGCCAAAGGAAAGGAGGAAGAGATGACATAAAAGTCTGAATGAGAGGAAAACTGGGACAGTTGGGAGATGCAATCAGGTTAAGAAAATTAAAAAGTATCTTCTTTGGAAATCAGAGTACAAGTTTTCCCACATTCTCCCTTATTACCTAAAATCACATGAGTTCTAAGACGGACAAGGAGTCTCCCTTAGAGGGTACATAATTAAGACTAAACACTGCAATGTGTTGAATGATTCTGTATTTTAGGAGGCATTCCCTAGAGGAGACATGGAAAGCTCCAGGAGCTTAAGGCAAGGCTGGGCACTCTAAGTGGAAGGCAGCATCGCATCACGGGCTCCCTAGCTCCTTTTTCCTCTTTTGTTCCATTTTTTCATTTCTTTTCTCTTTTCTTTTCTTTTTTCTTTGTTCTGTTCTTTCTTTCTTTCTTTCTTTCTTTCTTTCTTTTTTTTTTTTGAGACAGAATTTCTCTGAATAGCCTTGGCTGTCCTGGAACTTACTCTGTAGACCAGGCTGGCCTCGAACTCAGAAATCCACCTGCCTCTGTACCATCACTGCCTGGAGCCATTTTTCATTTCTTAAATATATAAAGTTCAACATGTACATGAAAAATGGAGAACGCATCCTATCTTAGGCTTTTATTTCAATTGCTCTGGTTTGAGGGGCTTATCCTTGGTCTCACTCAACCTCAAGATTATCAAGCTTGTTCTTCCTGTAGGATCAGTACACTAATTACCCTGCTAGATTTTTATCACCAACCTCAATGTACTTCTAAACCTAACTATTTCATATATTCATTTAAAAAATACAAACAAACAAATATTTTTAAAAGACCAACTCCCCAGAGTTACAATATAAAGGAACACTCACTGTGAATTTAAATTAGTTAGGGAATATACCACTTCTGAATCAGCATTTCTATCATGTACAAAAAGAAAGAAAACAGTAGCAAATTATAAATGGGAAAGACCCATCTTCTTCCCAGACTAGAGAGTAATTAAACACTTGCTATACTGAGAGCAAAGAAGGATCACTCTTCTTGCTCATAGAGAACAATTTTTTTTATATATTTGGCTCCTTTTATTAACAGAAACATATCATTTACGGTTATCCAGGTCTCTTATTTTCTCTGACTTTTTAATTTTACTTTCTTTTTTTTATTAGATGTCTTCTTTATTTACAATATCTCCTTTCCCAGGTTCCCCTCCAAAAGAAAAAAGAAAAGAAAATAAGAAAAAAATAAAATAAAAGTAAAACAAGCCTAAAAACTAAAACAATCCCCTGTTCCCTGCCCCCTCCCCCTGCTCACCATCCCACCCTCTCCTGGCCTTGGCATTATCCTACACTGGGGCATAGAACCTTCATAGGGCCAAGGTCCTTTCTTCCCATTGATGACCGACTTGGCTATCCTCTGCTATACATATGCTGCTGGAGCCATGAGTCCCACTGTGTATACCAAAGATGGTTGGAGTTTTAGTCCCTGAGAGCTCTGAGGGTACTAGTTAGTTCATATTGTTGTTCATCCTAAGGGGATGCAATCCCTTCAGCTCCTTGGGCCCTTTCTCTAACTCCTTCATTGGGGACCCTGTACTCAGTCCAATGGATGGCTGTGAACCTCTACTTCTGTATTAGTCAGGTACTGTCAGAGCCTCTCCAGAGACAGCTATATCAGGCTCCTGTCAGCCGGCCCTTACTGATATCCACAATAGTGTCTGGATTTGATGATTGAATATGGGAAGGATTCCCAGGTAGAGCAGATAGAGAACATTTTTAAGAATGCTATATGAACATTTATACAGAAAATATCCTTATAATTATACAATAATTATAATTATTGTTTTTAGATGAAATAGCAGCCATAATCATCTATCAGAGATACGGTAACCATAACTCTCTGAGAGTATTATTAAATAATAATATCTAGGATTTATATTTGTTTTCTTAACTTTATCCTGAGTAAAGTCATCAAAGCCATGTCAGTAACAATGAAGAGGCTGACTATGCAGCACAGTGTCACCACTATGTGTCACCTCCAAGACAGGTGACCATTTCAATCTTACTCTGCTCTCACTGCCACGCTGTTGTATTAATGTGAAAAACAAAGGACTCGACCTGATCAAAAACAAAGCCAAAAGCCAATACCAATCCAGAATTTCATTATTTTCATGATTATCTTCTAGGGGAACGTAGTAAAAAGTAGCATCAAATTAAAAAGGGAAACCTCACATCCAAGAGATATTTATCAACCCAACTTACTATAGAAATTCTCCTGAAATAAAATACATCAGTATTTTTGGTGAGCTTTGCTTATGTTTCCTGTTAAAACAACAGCTGCCTTTCTTCTCCATTATTAGTCTGATTATAATACTGTAATTATTGGATTAGTAATTCATTCTTAAAGAGATTTTCACTCTTGAATTAGCTCTTCCATAGCCCCTCCTAATAAAATTGGTCAATCTACCTGGAGCCCTCCAAGCCTGCATTCCCCCACCCCCACCCCCATCCCTTTCTTAGACTCAAGAGGACTCTGAAGTTCCCAAAGAACTTCAGCTAGTTAGGAAGGAAGCAGTGATTATACAAGGCTTTGAACCTGAGATAGAAAATATAATCCCAAGCTGTGAGTTAAATGAACACCCCTCTCTCACACACACACACACACACAGGAACAGGCCCTCGGTTTCACAGAGGGACCCAAGCAAGGCACAACAGACTAGGGAAGCCCACCGCCAAGTCCAGGTTGTCATGAGAGATGCTGCAGCTGCTTGTGTAAGTGAACAGTGTTAAGCAACCACAGCCAGGCTCGGAGTGTACTGATATTGTTCAAGGACCTCAGTAGTCACAGTTGTATGGCACGAGAGCAGAACATTCCTATGCCACTGTTCCCATGGGATGGACAGAATAAAAGCACACTTCTTCACAGTATAGATTCCTCAGCTGAAGAAGAGCATGAATACATAAAACAGTACTTCTTAGAGAAATCAAGCCAAAAAGCAGTTTTACTGTTTGTTAGCAAGGGATCAACTCCAATCAATTAATGCTTTAATTGTCTAGACTAATTAAGATAATGAACAACAGTGAGCCTAAAATCAATTAGCTTTGTCCAGACTTTCTATTTTGAATGGAGGGCATTAAAGACTTGTGGATTTTGGGCATTTTCTTTAGTTTCTGTAGTAAAATAGGTAGGGACAAATTACAGGTGATATGGCCCCTCTCTGCCTTCAATAAGCCTGCATGGTTAGTTGAATGATCTTTGGCAATTGATGCTGTATTACAGGATAGGTAGAAGACACAGAGAACTGCAGATTTCAAACCAAATCATGTCTCTCTAAAGCAATCAATAGACAAAGAAAGTAAAGTGTCCCTGTGGTCACCTGGTTTCTATGATTTAAGTTACTTCAAAGTAAGCACGGGAGACTATAAAGCCTCTTTCAAATTCCACCAGACAGCAGTAATTTTTGATTACACAGACTGAGACATTCAGATTGCATAAGAAATCAGGACAGACAAGTGTGCGGAACCAAGGAAGCCTGGGAGGATTGACCAGTATTTGTAGTAACTAGCAACTGCAGCTTCCTCTTCCCTGAATGAGGACAATCTAAGAGCATGCACCTACAGAGTCCTCCAATCTGCACCAGCTGACTTCCTCCCTCTGCCCTAAAAGTAACAAAAGCTGAGGTTCAAGCTTGCTGCTTAGTTGGCGCTGCCCCAGCAGAGCCAACCTGACCCAAGCTTTCGTGTGTGTCCTTCTCTCATTCTCTTGCAGCCACAGTCAGGTTTCCAGGCCCTAGCCATACAGGGAGTGGCACATAAGCAAGGAGCAGACTCAGAGAGGAGTGCCCAATCACTAAATTCAACTTTGCAAAGTCTGTGATCTAATTCCCTAATTATGTTGGGTCGTCCTCACAGAGACAAGTTGTTTAATCATAGTCTCAATGACAGCACCATCAATTATTGTACATAGAAAGTTATCCTCAATAACTTTTTCTCCATTAATAGTAACAATAGTAATATACTACTAATAATGTAATAATTAATAAATCATCATCACCACCATCATCATGAGATGTATATCACAGTGTTCATATTTTCCACCTCCTATCTTCCTCAGCTTTTGGGTTGGTTATAATAACTACTGCTTCCCTTCTGTGCTAGTCAGATTTCTATACTGGACAAGTTACCTGTAAAAATCAACTTAAAAGAAGGATGTTCACAGCCAATCATTGGACTGAGCTCAGGGTCCCCAATAGAGGAGTTAGAGAAAGAACTGAAGGAGTTGAAGGAGTTTGCAACACCATAGGAAGAACAATAATATCAACCAATCAGAGCCCCAGAATTCCCAAGGATGAAGCCATCAACAAAGGAGTACACATGGCTCCAGCTGCATATATATGTAGCAGAGGATGGCCTTGTCATACATCAGTGGTAGGAGAGGTCCTTGTTCCTATGAAGGCTCAATAAATACCCCAGTGTAGGGCAATCGAGGGTGAGGAGGTGGGACTGGGTGTGTGGTGGAGAAACAGCCTCATAGAAGACAGAGGAGGAAGGATGGGATAGGGTGTTTCCAGAAGGGAGGGAAACTGGGAACGGGGATAACATTTGAAATGTAAATAAAGAAAATATCCAATACAAAAATAGAATTAAAAAAAGAAACATGATTTTTGGGGGGCTAATGGCTTTACTATGTGCTGAAAACCCTTTTTTTTCTAGGATTGGGTAAGGTAGAGCTTCAGGAAAGGACAAAATTGTTCAGCCTGTACCGTCTGGAAGGTAGGGTGTGAAGTGGTATCCTAACAATCCCCAACAGTCCATCTTCATTCCAGTAGGCCCCACACGCTAAAGGTGCTAACCCCTCTTAATAGAGCTATAAGTAAGGAACCAAACCTCCACACAATCATTTGAGGAACGCTTTCAATACAAACTAGCACTTTCTCAGAACAATACTGAGTCCATGAACAGGTTTCTTTGTGCAGTGTCAACAAACTAAATTGCCCACTGATTGCAGGTGCTAAGATTTTACACCTTACATATGAAGCCACCTTGAACCAGGCAGAATAACTGATTATACTCTGGAAGCCTTGAGAGGCGCCTCTGAAAGGAAAGAAAATCTCAGCCTAGGAAAATACATGTGTTAAGCTATGTGAAATCCACACCTGTTCCCCATTCAGCCAGTCAGTAACTGACAGCCAGCTCTGTGGCAGGCATTGTGCACAC
>JADRCD010243136.1:0-11169 GCA_019843815.1 Montemys delectorum | reverse complement strand
GCTTAGCCATCATGGAAGACAGTGGAGAGGTTCATCAAGCCCAGCAGAAAAAAGAACTATCAAGACCAAAGGAAAGGAATTTAATATGGTGCAAAGACATCACCACACTACTGTTTATGCCAGCATCACTAGTATAAGTCACAAAATGGGATTCACCTAAGAGTCTATCAGTAGATTAATGGGCAAAGACACTGGATAATATGAACCAAGAAACACTATCTAGCCATCAAAATGAATGAAATCTGCTCTTCACATTAACATGAGGGAACCTTGAAAACAAGAACCAGCACACTGAAACAAATACTATGGTGGCCTTAACTCATTCACACAGTCTAAAAGCATGCCCTCACATGGCTAAAGGGTTTAAGAGTTGGGGCACAGAGCTGAAGGGAGGTAAAACTGGATTAGTGTCAGGCAAAAGAAAGACATGGTCACTTATACACAGCCAGTATATGAAGATGTCACAGTAAAACAATGAGAATAATGAATAATACTTGGTGTTCTTTAGAATGCTGAAAAATGGAAATCAAGTTCTTGAAACAAAAAAAACTGATGATATCAGACACTTTAGTGTCACTGGGCCTGCTCAGTTATTCTACAAGATACATATACTTCCAGATGCATAATTTTGTCTTAGAAAATAAAGCAATAATTTAAAAGAAATCTCATCTAGGTGTACCCTAGATAAAACCAAGAGACCAATCAAAGATGGGTGGGGGGAGTAAAAGTTACTTCAGTTACAAAATAGCAAGCCAGGTGGCAATGAAGAGATTTCAAATACAATCAAGAAGGATGGTGATGTTACCCTGTGATGCAGGAGTTAAGTGATGGACTCTGAAATTTGACTGTGTAGGAGGCATAGGTTTTCATTGATGTGGGCAGATACCTGAAGACATCTTATATAACTCCTGGGCTTGTAGCTTATGCTCCCCTGGACAGTGGCTCTGAACCTTTCTAATGCTACAACTTTTAATACAGTTCCTCATTCTGTGCTGATCCCCTAAACATAAAATTATTTCATCACTACTTCCTCACTGTAATATTGCTATCTTTATGAATCATAATGCAAATATATAATATGGAGAATATCTGCTGTATGAATCCCAATATCGGTTATTATAACCCACAGGATGTATATGTTCATACAACTCACACTTCAAGATTATATTATGTCTTTATAATAACAGATTGCTAAAACTCAGCACCACAGTGACAGAATGGCACCAACTCTATGCAGCCTCAGAGACACACTTTCTAAGTTCTTCCCAGATGTTCACTTTACAGCTAATAGCAGAAAGGCTTCTCACTTGGTCTTCAGTACTCCTGGTAAGCAGGTGTGGCCCTATAGAGACATGGAGAGGTCTGAAAGGTTGGACCTTCCCAAGTGTTCCCAGGTAAGTATGTACATACTTCAGTTAATCAGCAGATGACACTATTAGCTGATGATGGTCAACTTCAGGTTTTTAAGTCAAAACCAAACACTAGCTTTGTTTCAGGTTTACTTTCTATGTCTTGTCTAGGTTTACTTTCAGGTTTGCTTTGATAAGACACTATGAAAAAAAACCAGCCTGATAGAGGCATGGCTTCACTTCATTTCACAGCTCACAGACCATCATTGAGAGAAGTCAGGACAGGAACTCAAGTAAGGAACCTAGGAGCAAGAACTGAAGTAGACACCATGGAGAAATACAGTTTACTGGCTTCCTCCTCATGGCTTACTTAACCAATTTTCTTATATTTCCAAGGAACTCCTGTTCAGGGGTAGAACCCACCACAGTGAACTTGGCCTTCCAATATCAACTATTAATCAAGAAAATATATCATAGCCTTGCCTACTTGCCACACAGGTGGGGACATTTTCTCAATTGGGGTTTTCCTTTTCCCATATTACTCTAGTTTATGTCAAGTAGGCAAAACACTAACCAGCACACTTGGTAAGGAACACCAATTCACATTCCTTTATGGAGCTGGAACTTTTAAAACCTCCTCTGCTATTTTGTATTTTGCGGTTGATGTGAAAATAACTTTAGCAGAATATTAAATATCTACAGTGCCAAATTGAGGAAACACTAATGTTTCACACTTCAACTCAGGATAATTGATTAAATGGTTAAATATCATTATAAAACATTATATGAACTCAGTACCAAAAGTATATATGATAATAACATATTTCTACAGCAATATAAAGTAATTGTCTTGGTAATTAATGAAGCTCATTTAGTCCTAGAGACAGTTTGTTCAAACATATAATTATACTGTATAACTACAAAGTACTCCTTCTAATGAAATATATAATTATTAATATATTGAGGAATATAATTGGCATTTCCTAAATAAGTATCGTTCATGATTATTTAAACTTCAATAAATGCACCTTTTTAAAGCCTTGGATTAATTAGCATAGAGTAACTCTTACCTTTAAATTAGATCTTTAAAATAAACAAATAATTTGAAGCTAACTATAATTACAGAATCTTATCTAGTAACAAAATATTTTAAAAAACAAAAGTAGAGATCTAAGGCTCAGAACAAATCTTGGTAGCATGCTTGTCAGAATGCACAAAGGCCTGGGTTTAATCCTGAGCACTAAATAAATCAGGTATGGTAATTCAGGCTGCCTCTGCCAGCATTCAAAAGGCAGAAACAGATCTCATTTGAATCACCACAAGGGGAGGGGGAAATTCTCCTGACTCTGAACATACACATATTCTTATATTTGTAACCTGGATTCTATACTGTGTTAATTACTTTACCTCATTGTATCAAACTCATTAAAATGAAACCTTCATATGTAGTTTTGTTGTTGTTGTTGTTGTTGTTGTTGTTGTTGTGTTGTTTTTAATGTTGTTGCTCTGTCTTGGTCACTGATATGCCTAAAGAGTCTAGAATGGTGAAGATGTATGAAGAGAGTAAGTCACTTAGGAATTATGTAATACAAAACATCTGAAAAGGGGAAAGGGCAAGTGCTCCAATCGATCGTTAGGACTTGAACAACATCCATGAATGAGAATAAAGTGCAAACTGAGTTCTGAAAGAAAACAGTCTCATGGATTATACAGAACAAAACTGGAAGGTACAGAAATGAAAACAAAGGCAGAGCTGATGCTGCACTACATCTGCCAATTATGAATGAAGATCAAGTTCTTCTTACACATCTCAGCTAACTCTGAGATCTGTTACAGCTAATAGCATATCAAGGAGAAGGATCTCATCCACATTTATAATCCCAACAGGGACAGGAGGTCCCTTAATGTACACTCACCAGCCAGTCTAGTTTACTTCATGAGTTCCAGATCCTGTCTCAAAACAACAAGCAAACCAACCAACAAATTGACAGTGCCTGAAGAATGATAGAAGTGGTACTCAGGGTAGTCCTCTGGCTATAGTAACCTACATACACCTATACATGAATCTGCAAACACTCATGCACATACATACATACATACATACACACACACACACACACACACACACACACACACACACACACTAGTGTTCCTAGTGAAAGTAATCCCAAAGATCTCACTTTGTTAGCCTGTTTAATTCTGAAAATTTGAAGGTTCATACTAGAGATGATTCCATCTGAGTGGATACTGAAAAAGTTTTAGCACCAATCTTTACTAGTCTTTGAACAATCACAAAGCCAATTTCAAAGACATATCTTATTAGCCACACACTAATGTGTCTTCAAGGTCCCACTTTTAAATGTTAGTTCCTTGAGCTTTATATGCACCAAACTTCACTCTAGGTAGCCAGAGTAGCCCCCAACAGGAACCTAGCTTTAACCATCATGCTAACTTTGGTCTAGGGGCAAAGGAAGGAGGAGGAGCCCAGAAGCTATTTCAGGTCTGTGTATCTGCCATTACTAGAACAAACAAAAGGGGAGGAAAGAATGAATGAATAATTTATTATTCCACATCCACACTGATCCTAATAATCCATATAACTGCAGTAAGGTACTTTGAACATCTCCATGTGTAGGAGGCAAGGCTATGGAATTCCACTCTCGATTCACACACTCGAACTTGATGGTTTTGCTGGTGCCTCATTACCTGTCTTGCTATCATTAACCATAAGAAAGACTAGAAACTGCTGGAGAGGGGAAATTTTATTTGTTGGCATTGTACAAATTTGTAGGCCCCTATGTTCTGGTGAGTCTAAATTCTTCCATTCCAAATAAGTTTATCCTTTGATCACAGTATTATTCATACTTAATGTTTTTCAATCCACTAACCTCATTAAAATGAGGTTTAACTCACCTATAAATCTGGATTTCAAGCTTCCCTTGGAAAATCAAAAGATTCTGAGCATGTATTCCCCAAAAGACAAGACCAGTCAGGATTGCTGTCTTCCTTATAGAATTAATATATATGGTGCATAGTTGAATAGGCTTGCTTTAATAATGAATCCCACTTGCTTGGTTAACATAGGCTTCTGAATTTACTACCCATAGCTACATTGAAGGCTTACATATTGAGACAAGGCTCTATCTAAGACGAAACACAGATAACATAACAAGTAACAAATAACATAACATAACAAATAACAAATAGCATAACAAATGAGGATTTTAGACAGAAACAAAGCAAACCAAGCATAGCAAACTCTAAGAGAGGCACCAAAACCCGCATTAATTTGAATCCAGTCTGTTGAGGAAGGCACATGAATGGAAGGAAACTAAAAACGTGTCCTTTCATGGCTACTTCTCATTGTCTCTGGTGTATCTTTTACATATCTAGACAATAAGTTTAAGCTGCTATAAAATCTGGACTATTTTACATCCTGAATAAGTTTTGCTCACGGCCCTTCTGCACATTATAACAATAGCCTCAGTTCTACCTACCATGATCCTTATCCTGTTTGATTTTATAACCATCTCCTAACTGTGAGATGAATCTCACACACACAGCAGCCACTCACCAAAACTGGACCACACTATCCTCATTTTCACTCCCTTCCACTGCTTATTGATAGATGGCACTTAAGAATCAACTGAGCAGTACCTTGTCCATTTCCCATCCTTGGTCCTTTTGGGCACACATCATGATTTCCTCCGTCAGTCCATACCTAGATATCTACTTCATTCCAATGTGTCAGCAGATCCAAACAGATCTACTTCAAAACCCAAAAGCTCTCTTATTTTACTGTAATAAACAGATCCTGTGACTTTACCACACTGACACTTCCTCTGTATGCCAACAGGGCTCTGCTCCCAGCACCACTCCCTGTGTATCTAAGACAACATTCCATTTCCTGTAAGGTAACTACCTTTTTATTGCTTCTACCAACTCTGACCTTAGTGGGCTGGCTCCTTGCTTATTATACTATATCCTTAGGGCACATTAGTGTGCATTGATCTGAGGGAAGGAGGAACCAGGAACAGAAATTTAGGATTTGAAAAGGCAGAACTGGAGAGTTACGGGAAACCAGGAAGCACTCTTCTGAGGGAAAAAAAACAAAAAACAAAAACAACATACACACAGAAACTGTTAGCAAATGAAATCTGTGAGGCCATAAAGCCTAGGGCTGAGGACGCTGACCAAAGGGAAGCAAGCCAGTCCATTCCTCGCCCAATGTTAATGTCAGATTCACTTGTCCAACTGCAACCTCTAGAGGAAAGTGATTCCAGGCTGTGAATAACTGTGTTATTATAATTGCCACCATACCCATTCAGTTTCCATCTCTGTAAATCAGAACAATTAAAATAAAAGGAGAATTATGTATTTTACATTTGCTAAACCATGTTTCATAGCTTTTGCTAATGCCGTTCTGATTATTTTAGAGGCAGTAGCTCTCTACAGTGGCTTCTTCTGTTTCCCACAAATGATTCTAGCTGTGAGGATCTCAGTGTTTCCCCCGGGACTTTACTCCACACTTGAATAGACTTACCCATTAGTCATTTGCCTTCATATTCAGCCAGGATTTTTATTTAGTCTAATTAGTCCTTTTTCACACAACTATAACAAACTTCAATCCTTATGAGGATGCAGTTATAACCCTGACACCACTGTAGAATTGGGTGGCTTCTGCCAGCAGCCAGGATGAACCGACAATGGCTGGAGCTTTGCATCCACCCATGTGTGTCAGAGATTGCAACTGCAGCACACTGCACATCACCCTCCCTAGCCATGCCTCACAAATGCTTTCAATTCTCTGACATGATGGAGCCTGGATGTGTATTCTTTGCACTGGCTGCAGGATCAATGGTGCCTTCCTGCCAGCGTTGTCTTCAGCTTTTTGATGAATAAGCATTGAAACAGAACAGGGACCTCTAAAGCAGGAGTGCCCACAAGGAGAGCAACTCTCCATGACTTGTCTGCTCTTGCCTACCTTTAGGAAACCAATATCAGGCTTCGATACCCATGATCAAACTGTCTCTTTGCAGGGCTCTCAAAACATTCCCAGGAAACACAACACTTTCCAACACTTTCTCCCCCTTTTATTTAAGATGTTCAGAGCTCCAAATGTCAGGCACACAGTGCAATGAGAACTATCCCACAGCTGATAAATTATTCATTTTTCAGGAGCTTGCAATTGAAGTAGCACTAACAGCCAAATACCTGAAGCACCCCCGAAAGACATAAAGCATAATAACATTCAAATCTTTTTCTGCATAAATTCCAAAGGTTAAGTGCTATTAAACATCTTCTGTTTACCAAGAGATATGCTCTTTGAACTTCCTTCTAATTAATCTGCCCCCAATAAACATTACTAACTAAGCAGAGTGCCAAAGAGGCCAATCAAGTCCTTCTCTTCCCCTTAGCTCATCTCACTAGACTAAACATGGCCCTTTCCTGATGCACTCAGCTTCTCCCTGCCTAGTGAGAAGATGAATATGAGTTAAGACAAAGGCAGAGGTCATCACACTATGAGCCTAGGACCAAACTGAAACATACACACACATTTATTTATGTACAATGCGGCTGCCTTGTTTTCCTACAACAGCAGAGCTAAAGGGTTGCTCCTGGGACCCCATGCCCACAAGTCCTAAAATATTTACAATATAGCCCTTTCTAGGAGCACTGATGGAACTCTGGCTAAAAGATAAGTGACACACTTTGTACTAAGCTTTAATGTTGTATGTCCATGGGTTTCTTCGCACAGGAAAAGACTGAATTTTAACTTCTGTGACACAGTATATCACTTCTATGATAATGTAAAAACATCAGAAAGTCCCAAAGAAATGTAGGGCTAAGGCTACATATTCAGCTGATAAGAATTCCATTTAGTGGTGATGGGTTGTATAATTTGTCCTCTAGAGATGTGAGCAGACATTTATTTATCACAGTATGGGACATAATACGCTAAAGAAAGGATTTCACCTAAGTAGAGCTTGCTGAACCAATGGATTTATTGGGATTCCTTCCAGAGTTCAGTGAGCCCCAGGAAGCTCCATCCTTGAAAAGATCAATCTAATAAGCAAGGATCACTACTCACAAGCTGCATCCCTGGGACCTCTGCCCTTGCTACAGGCATCTCAACCAAGGCTGTCCCCTCCCAAGCAACTGCTCACTGCTAACAGAACCCTAGAAAGCGGCCATATGAACATTTTAACCTTCTGAGCTTCATGATCCTTATCAGTTTCAACATTTCTATGTGTCAAGAGTCATTCTCCTCCCTCCAGAAGATGGGTCAGCACATGTCAATTGTTGGTTGCTAGAGGAATCCCAACCACAGTGTCACATCCATTCCATTCGATTACCGCACCTTCTAGGGCTTTACACCTCCAAAACATATGGAGTTTGATTCCACTTTCAAAAAAGGAACTGGGAATTGTACACATGTAACAACAGAAGTGCAATGCTGCATTTGTGAGAGGCAGATCTTACTGCTGGCCACTTAGAATCAAATGAACAGCAAAAAGCAACAGGGAAACCTAAGGAAGAGTAAAGTAATTTCATCATAAAACACTCCATTTTCCAAATAAGTTTGCTTTTGCTTATCTTAAGTGAAAGTAGATAGGTCAACCTACAAATTACTTAGGGCTTCTCTGCAGCTGACGCATGTATAATTCTTGGACATGATATGATTGTCTTGCTTGACTCTACCTCCACTGACACTATCATCAGAGAGGTCCTACATGCCTGCAGTGGTCCAGAGAGGTAAGTGCTAGGGGCTTCATCAGTACTCTGCCTCTTGGCTCTAAGCACTCCAAAATTTGGGCTGATCCTCAGTTGCTTCTCAGTGAAACTGGCTACAAAACTTCTATCAGCATATGGCAGCTGAATGTCCTGGTACTCATGTTTAATCCCAGTACTTGCGAGGAAAATGTGAGAAGGCAGAGAGTTCAGAACAAGCCTGGGCACATTGTGAGACTGTCTAAACAACAAGATAAACAAGGCAAAACAAAACCACAGTCTACTCTTACAATGTTAGGGAACCAGTAACATCAAAATTTTAGCATGTTTGAAGGAGTATGCAATGATAAGGTTATAGTTGGGACAAAACTGACTTTAAAATAAAACAATACCATATACTAATAAAATTAAATTAATATACTATAATGCAGTTCATGGGTGGACAATGGCTATATGATTTTAGTACATACTATGTATCAAGTGTCTAGAATACTGTAAATTATTTAATGCACTGAGTCTAATATGATCCAATATTCCAGGCAAAAAAACTAGATCATAAAGAGTTGGCACAATCTTGCCTTGACTATATAGGTTATAAAAGAGCTACAGTTTATAGTTCCAAAATGATATAGCTGATTTCTCAAACCAGTGAATGTTCAATCATATTTCTGATAAAAAGATTTCTCTCCCCAACCCTGTCTGGCATACATATATGGATAGCCGTCTACTTCGTCTAAGCCCTACCCCTAAACATTCTAGTAGTCTTCAACTGGTGTTGCCTTTCCTACGAGAGGACACTAGCAATAGGTGACAATAATCTGGCTGTCACAATTCAAAGTAAGATGCTAACATGGAAGTTCTTAAAGAGTCATAGTAGAAAACCTGTCTAATCCAAACTGTCAAAAATCTCAGGCCTGAAAATTCAAGGATTCCCTCATCTACCTGGGCTCTATAGGATGCAGAGGTTTTAAAAAAGACTCACAAATGGTGAGGCTACATTCGATTTGATATTTTTTTATTGTTCTTTTTGTTATCGTATGCTTGCTATTTCTCTTAAGCATTGTCTAGATCTAAAACTATCTCAATAGGTAGGAATAGAAGAATGTGAATGTCTTCCTGTTCCAGGTGTCATCCATATGTACACAGGATGGGATGGAAACACACCTTCACTAAAGTGCCTATTTATACAGTGCTCACAGCATGCACAACCAGGATCCCTATTAAACCACACAGGAAGGTTTAAGAGCTATGAACAGCCCAATAAGCTCAGATAAAATGACTCCAGGTAAGCAGAGGCAAAACACTAGAGTGTAAATTAACCCTCCTTCTTGGCGCTGCATCCTTTTCTGAAGAAAACATTTGGTTTAACAATGGTGTATTAGCCTACTTTCCCACCGATCATGAAAGAAAATCCAACCTAGCTGTGGTGAATTACCTCCATACCCAGCACTTGGAAGGCACAAAAGGAGGATTGCTGCATGTTGCAGATCTATTTTTTTCATTACAGAAAATTCCATACCAGCTAAAGCCACACGGTAAGACTTTCTTTCAAACAAAACAATAACAGCAAAATAAAACAGACAAACAGAAATGAAATCCAATCACATAAGCAGAAATGATTCCTTCATATAACAAATGGAAGAGGATTTTAGGAAAACACTTTATTTTAAAAAACACCTACCTTTAGGCAAAATCGCTGAGAAATCACTTACAAACCCTACTGCCATTCATTTTGTCAAACTTGAAGAATATAGAGAAGAGACCCATTAAGGATTTTTTTTCTTTCCTATAATTTCATGTTGGTCATCCCTCCTTTAAAAAGGTCCCTTACTTAGTCATCTAAAGCAAAGGATGGAGAGAAAGCATATAGGGTTCCAACATAAACATATACGGGAAGGTTTAAGAGCTATGAACAGCCCAATAAGCTCATATAAAATGACTCCAGGTAAGCAGAGGCAAGACACTAGAGTGTAACTTAACCCTCCTTAACTGTATATAGTCCACTTTAAAAGGAAAACAACACTAGCCAGAAATAAAGAGATGAAAGCACACATGGAAATGCATGCTTCTACCAAGGTGCATGGTCAATGGGATCCTAACTTGATTGGCAGACTGCACCATTATCATGACGGTATTTGTTTGGTTCCAGTAGAGGAAAGTAACACTGTAGTGAAGATATTCTCAGAGCATTCCTGTTTCCCTACACACTCACATACTGCAAGCTCCTCCTTGCAGGGCTTCCATCCCTGGCTCCTCCTTGCCTATCAACTTGGCCCTGTGAACCTGTTGTGCTTCAGAAGCCTGAATTTATTCTGTCTTTTGAGTAAAATAGGTCCCTTGTCTTTCAACCTTTGAAATCCACTTTTTCATAGTTGTCTCCTCCTTGCCAGGCAGTGGTGGTGCACACCTTTAATCCCAGCACTTGGGAGGCAGAGGCAGGTAGATTTATGAGTTCGTGGCCAGTCTGATCTACAGAGTGAGTTCCAGGACAGTCAGGGCTACATAGAGAAACCCTGTCTCAAAAAATCAAACCAAACCAAACCAAACCAAACCCAACCAAACCAAGCCAAACCAAACCAAAACAAAACCAAAAACCAAAACCATGTTTGGCTCCTCTCCACTGTTAGCGAGGCATGCTGTCCTGCCCTGGACAGCGTCTCCCCATGAGTGCAGATAATATATTTCCTAGGTTCTCAGCTTTCGTGATGCTTACAGTACTTTTCCTTCCCTAAGATCTCAATCCTCATTCACTTCTTGTCTATAACCAGTTCTCCTTGTGCCATACTCCAGTAAGACAAAAGCTATATTGTAACAAGAACCTGAATCTGATTTTCTAAGGGTACACAGAAGACATTTGCTAACAGAATATCACTTTTAGATTATATATGGTGATAAAAATTTGTATTTCTGACACAAATATAGACATAACAGGCTTTATGGCACCCATCTAAAATCACTATAGGTTTGAATGGTCATTTTAGTAACAAGCAAAAGCATTTTAATGTTATTACTTTATATTTATCATAAACATTTATTCAATTAAAAAACAAATATTTAAATGTATTTAATAGATTGTTATACATTCATA
>JADRCD010243135.1:0-11176 GCA_019843815.1 Montemys delectorum | reverse complement strand
GCTTAGCCATCATGGAAGACAGTGGAGAGGTTCATCAAGCCCAGCAGAAAAAAGAACTATCAAGCCCAAAGGAAAGGAATTTAATATGGTGCAAAGCCATCACCACACTACTGTTTATGCCAACATCACTAGTATAAGTCACAAAATGGGATTCACCTAAGAGTCCATCAGTAGATTAATGGGCAAAGACACTGGATAATATGAACCAAGAAACACTATCTAGCCATCAAAATGAATGAAATCTGCTCTTCACATTAACATGAGGGAACCTTGAAAACAAGAACCAGCACACTGAAACAAATACCCTGGTGGCCTTAACTCATTCACACAGTCGAAAAGCGTGCCCTCACATGGCTAAAGGGTTTAAGAGTTGGGGCACAGAGCTGAAGGGAGGTAAAACTGGATTAGTATCAGGCAAAAGAAAGACATGGTCACTTATACACAGCCAGTATATGAAGATGTCACAGTAAAACAATGACAATAATGAATAATACTTGGTGTTCTTTAGAATGCTGAAAAATGGAAATCAAGTTCTTGAAACAAAAAAAACTAATGATATCAGACACTTTAGTGTCACTGGGCCTGCTCAGTTATTCTACAAGATACATATACTTCCAGATGCATAATTTTGTCTTAGAAAATAAAGCAATAATTTAAAAGAAATCTCATCTAGGTGTACCCTAGAAAAAACCAAGAGACCAATCAAAGATGGGTGGGGGGAGTAAAAGTTACTTCAGTTACAAAATAGCAAGCCAGGTGGCAATGAAGAGATTTCAAATACAATCAAGAAGGATGGTGATGTTACCCTGTGATGCAGGAGTTAAGTGATGGACTCTGAAATTTGACTGTGTAGGAGGCATAGGTTTTCATTGATGTGGGCAGATACCTGAAGACATCTTATATAACTCCTGGGCTTGTAGCTTATGCTCCCCTGGACAGTGGCTCTGAACCTTTCTAATGCTACAACTTTTTAATACAGTTCCTCATTCTGTGCTGATCCCCTAAACATAAAATTATTTCATCACTACTTCCTCACTGTAATATTGCTATCTTTATGAATCATAATGCAAATATATGATATGGAGAATATCTGCTGTATGAATCCCAATATCAGTTATTATGACCCACAGGATGTATATGTTCATACAACTCACACTTCAAGATTATATTATGTCTTTATAATAAATCCATAATAACAGATTGCTAAAACTCAGCACCACAGTGACAGAATGGCACCAACTCTATGCAGCCTCAGAGACACACTTTCTAAGTTCTTCCCAGATGTTCACTTTACAGCTAATAGCAGAAAAGCTTCTCACTTGGTCTTCAGTACTCCTGGTAAGCAGGTGTGGCCCTATAGAGACATGGAGAGGTCTGAAAGGTTGGACCTTCCCAAGTGTTCCCAGGTAAGTATGTACATACTTCAGTTAATCAGCAGATGACACTATTAGCTAATGATGGTCAACCTCAGGTTTTTAAGTCAAAACCAAACACTAGCTTTGTTTCAGGTTTACTTTCTATGTCTTGTCTAGGTTTACTTTCAGGTTTGCTTTGATAAGACACTATGAACAAAAACCAGCCTGATAGAGGAATGGCTTCATTTCATTTCACAGCTCACAGACCATCATTGAGAGAAGTCAGGACAGGAACTCAAGTAAGGAACCTAGGAGCAAGAACTGAAGTAGACACCATGGAGAAATACAGTTTACTGGCTTCCTCCTCATGGCTTACTTAACCAATTTTCTTATATTTCCCAGGAACTCCTGTCCAGGGGTAGAACCCACCACAGTGAACTTGGCCTTCCAATATCAACTATTAATCAAGAAAATATATCATAGCCTTGCCTACTTGCCACACAGGTGGGGACATTTTCTCAATTGGGGTTTTCCTTTTCCCATATTACTCTAGTTTATGTCAAGTAGGCAAAACACTAACCAGCACACTTGGTAAGGAACACCAATTCACATTCCTTTAGGGAGCTGGAACTTTTAAAACCTCCTCTGCTATTTTGTATTTTGCGGTTGATGTGAAAATAACTTTAGCAGAATATTAAATATCTACAGTGCCAAATTGAGGAAACACTAATGTTTCACACTTCAACTCAGGATAATTGATTAAATGGTTAAATATCATTATAAAACATTATATGAACTCAGTACCAAAAGTATATATGATAATAACATATTTCTACAGCAATATAAAGTAATTGTCTTGGTAATTAATGAAGCTCATTTAGTCCTAGAGACAGTTTGTTCAAACATATAATTATACTGTATAACTACAAAGTACTCCTTCTAATGAAATATATAATTATTAATATATTGAGGAATATAATTGGCATTTCCTAAATAAGTATCGTTCATGATTATTTAAACTTCAATAAATGCACCTTTTTAAAGCCTTGGATTAATTAGCATAGAGTAACTCTTACCTTTAAATTAGATCTTTAAAATAAACAAATAATTTGAAGCTAACTATAATTACAGAATCTTATCTAGTAACAAAATATTTTAAAAAACAAAAGTGGAGATCTAAGGCTCAGAACAAATCTTGGTAGCATGCTTGTCAGAATGCACAAAGGCCTGGGTTTAATCCTGAGCACTAAATAAATCAGGTATGGTAATTCAGGCTGCCTCTGCCAGCATTCAAAAGGCAGAAACAGATCTCATTTGAATCACCACAAGGGGAAGGGGAAATTCTCCTGACTCTGAACATACACATATTCTTATATTTGTAACCTGGATTCTATACTGTGTTAATTACTTTACCTCATTGTATCAAACTCATTAAAATGAAACCTTCATATGTAGTTTTGTTGTTGTTGTTGTTGTTGTGTTGTTTTTAATGTTGTTGCTCTGTCTTGGTCACTGATATGCCTAAAGAGTCTAGAATGGTGAAGATGTGTGAAGAGAGTAAGTCACTTAGGAATTATGTAATACAAAACATCTGAAAAGGGGAAAGGGCAAGTGCTCCAATCGATCTTTAGGACTTGAACAACATCCATGAATGAGAATAAAGTGCAAACTGAGTTCTGAAAGAAAACAGTCTCATGGATTATACAGAACAAAACTGGAAGGTACAGAAATGAAAACAAGGGCAGAGCTGATGCTGCACTACATCTGCCAATTACGAATGAAGATCAAGTTCTTCTTACACATCTCAGCTAACTCTGAGATCTGTTACAGCTAATAGCATATCAAGGAGAAGGATCTCATCCACATTTATAATCCCAACAGGGACAGGAGGTCCCTTAGTGTACACTCACCAGCCAGTCTAGTTTACTTCATGAGTTCCAGATCCTGTCTCAAAACAACAAGCAAACCAACCAACAAATTGACAGTGCCTGAAGAATGATAGAAGTGGTACTCAGGGTAGTCCTCTGGCTATAGTAACCTACATACACCTATACATGAATCTGCAAACACTCATGCACATACATACATACATACATACATACACACACACACACACACACACACACACACACACACACACACTAGTGTTCCTAGTGAAAGTAATCCCAAAGATCTCACTTTGTTAGCCTGTTTAACTCTGAAAATTTGAAGGTTCATACTAGAGATGATTCCATCTGAGTGGATACTGAAAAAGTTTTAGCACCAATCTTTACTAGTCTTTGAACAATCACAAAGCCAATTTCAAAGACATATCTTATTAGCCACACACTAATGTGTCTTCAAGGTCCCACTTTTAAATGTTAGTTCCTTGAGCGTTATATGCACCAAACTTCACTCTGGGTAGCCAGAGTAGCCCCCAACAGGAACCTAGCTTTAACCATCATGCTAACTTTGGTCTAGGGGCAAACGAAGGAGGAGGAGTCCAGAAGCTACTTCAGGTCTGTGTATCTGCCATTACTAGAACAAACAAAAGGGGAGGAAAGAATGAATGAATAATTTATCATTCCACATCCACACTGATCCTAATAATCCATATAACTGCAGTAAGGTACTTTGAACATCTCCATGTGTAGAAGGCAAGGCTATGGAATTCCACTCTCGATTCACACACTCGAACTTGATGGTTTTGCTGGTGCCTCATTACCTGTCTTGCTATCATTAACCATAAGAAAGACTAGAAACTGCTGGAGAGGGGAAATTTTATTTGTTGGCATTGTACAAATTTGTAGGACCCCTATGTTCTGGTGAGTATAAATTCTTCCATTCCAAATAAGTTTATCCTTTGATCACAGTATTATTCATACTTAATGTTTTTCAATCCACTAACCTCATTAAAATGAGGTTTAACTCACCTATAAATCTGGATTTCAAGCTTCCCTTGGAAAATCAAAAGATTCTGAGCATGTATTCCCCAAAAGACAAGACCAGTCAGGATTGCTGTCTTCCTTATAGAATTAATATATATGGTGCATAGTTGAATAGGCTTGCTTTAATAATGAATCCCACTTGCTTGGTTAACATAGGCTTCTGAATTTACTACCCATAGCTACATTGAAGGCTTACATATTGAGACAAGGCTCTATCTAAGACAAAACACAGATAACATAACAAGTAACAAATAACATAACATAACAAATAACAAATAGCATAACAAATGAGGATTTTAGACAGAAACAAAGCAAACCAACCATAGCAAACTCTAAGAGAGGCACCAAAACCCGCATTAATTTGAATCCAGTCTGTTGAGGAAGGCACATGAATGGAAGGAAACTAAAAACGTGTCCTTTCATGGCTACTTCTCATTGTCTCTGGTGTATCTTTTACATATCTAGACAATAAGTTTAAGCTGCTATAAAATCTGGATTATTTTACATCCTGAATAAGTTTTGCTCACGGCCTTTCTGCACATTATAACAATAGCCTCAGTTCTACCTACCATGATCCTTATCCTGTTTGATTTTATAACCATCTCCTAACTGTGAGATGAATCTCACACACACAGCAGCCACTCACCAAAACTGGACCACACTATCCTCATTTTCACTCCCTTCCACTGCTTATTGATAGATGGCACTTAAGAATCAACTGAGCAGTACCTTGTCCATTTCCCATCCTTGGTCCTTTTGGGCACACATCATGATTTCCTCCATCAGTCCATACCTAGATATCTACTTCATTCCAATGTGTCAGCAGATCCAAACAGATCTACTTCAAAACCCAAAAGCTCTCTTATTTTACTGTAATAAACAGATCCTGTGACTTTACCACACTGACACTTCCTCTGTATGCCAACAGGGCTCTGCTCCCAGCACCACTCCCTGTGTATCTAAGACAACATTCCATTTCCTGTAAGGTAACTACCTTTTTATTGCTTCTACCAACTCTGACCTTAGTGGGCTGGCTCCTTGCTTATTATACTATATCCTTAGGGCACATTAGTGTACATTGATCTGAGGGAAGGAGGAACCAGGAACAGAAATTTAGGATTTGAAAAGGCAGAACTGGAGAGTTACGGGAAACCAGGAAGCACTCTTCTGAGGGAAAAAAAACAAAAAACAAAAACAACATACACACAGAAACTGTTAGCAAATGAAATCTGTGAGGCCATAAAGCCTAGGGCTGAGGACGCTGACCAAAGGGAAGCAAGCCAGTCCATTCCTCGCCCAATGTTAATGTCAGATTCACTTGTCCAACTGCAACCTCTAGAGGAAAGTGATTCCAGGCTGTGAATAACTGTGTTATTATAATTGCCACCATACCCATTCAGTTTCCATCTCTGTAAATCAGAACAATTAAAATAAAAGGAGAATTATGTATTTTACATTTGCTAAACCATGTTTCATAGCTTTTGCTAATGCCGTTCTGATTATTTTAGAGGCAGTAGCTCTCTACAGTGGCTTCTTCTGTTTCCCACAAATGATTCTAGCTGTGAGGATCTCAGTGTTTCCCCCGGGACTTTACTCCACACTTGAATAGACTTACCCATTAGTCATTTGCCTTCATATTCAGCCAGGATTTTTATTTAGTCTAATTAGTCCTTTTTCACACAACTATAACAAACTTCAATCCTTATGAGGATGCAGTTATAACCCTCACACCACTGTAGAATTGGGTGGCTTCTGCCAGCAGCCAGGATGAACCGACAATGGCTGGAGCTTTGCATCCACCCATGTGTGTCAGAGATTGCAACTGCAGCACACTGCACATCACCCTCCCTAGCCATGCCTCACAAATGCTTTCAATTCTCTGACAAGATGGAGCCTGGATGTGTATTCTTTGCACTGGCTGCAGGATCAATGGTGCCTTCCTGCCAGCGTTGTCTTCAGCTTTTTGATGAATAAGCATTGAAACAGAACAGGGACCTCTAAAGCAGGAGTGCCCACAAGGAGAGCAACTCTCCATGACTTGTCTGCTCTTGCCTACCTTTAGGAAACCAATATCAGGCTTCGATACCCATGATCAAACTGTCTCTTTGCAGGGCTCTCAAAACATTCCCAGGAAACACAACACTTTCCAACACTTTCTCCCCCTTTTATTTAAGATGTTCAGAGCTCCAAATGTCAGGCACACAGTGCAATGAGAACTATCCCACAGCTGATAAATTATTCATTTTTCAGGAGCTTGCAATTGAAGTAGCACTAACAGCCAAATACCTGAAGCACCCCCGAAAGACATAAAGCATAATAACATTCAAATCTTTTTCTGCATAAATTCCAAAGGTTAAGTGCTATTAAACATCTTCTGTTTACCAAGAGATATGCTCTTTGAACTTCCTTCTAATTAATCTGCTCCCAATAAACATTACTAACTAAGCAGAGTGCAAAAGAGGCCAATCAAGTCCTTCTCTTCCCCTTAGCTCATCTCACTAGACTAAACATGGCCCTTTCCTGATGCGCTCAGCTTCTCCCTGCCTAGTGAGAAGATGAATATGAGTTAAGACAAAGGCAGAGGTCATCACACTATGAGCCTAGGACCAAACTGAAACATACACACACATTTATTTATGTACAATGCGGCTGCCTTGTTTTCCTACAACAGCAGAGCTAAAGGGTTGCTCCTGGGACCCCATGCCCACAAGTCCTAAAATATTTACAATATAGCCCTTTCTAGGAGCACTGATGGAACTCTGGCTAAAAGATAAGTGACACACTTTGTACTAAGCTTTAATGTTGTATGTCCATGGGTTTCTTCGCACAGGAAAAGACTGAATTTTAACTTCTGTGACACAGTATATCACTTCTATGATAATGTAAAAACATCAGAAAGTCCCAAAGAAATGTAGGGCTAAGGCTACATATTCAGCTGATAAGAATTCCATTTAGTGGTGATGGGTTGTATAATTTGTCCTCTAGAGATGTGAGCAGACATTTATTTACCACAGTATGGGACATAATACGCTAAAGAAAGGATTTCACCTAAGTAGAGCTTGCTGAACCAATGGATTTATGGGGATTCCTTCCAGAGTTCAGTGAGCCCCAGGAAGCTCCATCCTTGAAAAGATCAATCTAATAAGCAAGGATCACTACTCACAAGCTGCATCCCTGGGACCTCTGCCCTTGCTACAGGCATCTCAACCAAGGCTGTCCCCTCCCAAGCAACTGCTCACTGCTAACAGAACCCTAGAAAGCGGCCATATGAACATTTTAACCTTCTGAGCTTCATGATCCTTATCAGTTTCAACATTTCTATGTGTCAAGAGTCATTCTCCTCCCTCCAGAAGATGGGTCAGCACATGTCAATTGTTGGTTGCTAGAGGAATCCCAACCACAGTGTCACATCCATTCCATTCGATTACCGCACCTTCTAGGGCTTTACACCTCCAAAACATATGGAGTTTGATTCCACTTTCAAAAAAGGAACTGGGAATTGTACACATGTAACAACAGAAGTGCAATGCTGCATTTGTGAGAGGCAGATCTTACTGCTGGCCACTTAGAATCAAATGAACAGCAAAAAGCAACAGGGAAACCTAAGGAAGAGTAAAGTAATTTCATCATAAAACACTCCATTTTCCAAATAAGTTTGCTTTTGCTTATCTTAAGTGAAAGTAGATAGGTCAACCTACAAATTACTTAGGGCTTCTCTGCAGCTGACGCATGTATAATTCTTGGACATGATATGATTGTCTTGCTTGACTCTACCTCCACTGACACTATCATCAGAGAGGTCCTACATGCCTGCAGTGGTCCAGAGAGGTAAGTGCTAGGGGCTTCATCAGTACTCTGCCTCTTGGCTCTAAGCACTCCAAAATTTGGGCTGATCCTCAGTTGCTTCTCAGTGAAACTGGCTACAAAACTTCTATCAGCATATGGCAGCTGGATGTCCTGGTACTCATGTTTAATCCCAGTACTTGCGAGGAAAATGTGAGAAGGCAGAGAGTTCAGAACAAGCCTGGGCACATTGTGAGACTGTCTAAACAACAAGATAAACAAGGCAAAACAAAACCACAGTCTACTCTTACAATGTTAGGGAACCAGTAACATCAAAATTTTAGCATGTTTGAAGGAGTATGCAATGATAAGGTTATAGTTGGGACAAAACTGACTTTAAAATAAAACAATACCGTATACTAATAAAATTAAATTAATATACTATAATGCAGTTCATGGGTGGACAATGGCTATATGATTTTAGTACATACTATGTATCAAGTGTCTAGAATACTGTAAATTATTTAATGCACTGAGTCTAATATGATCCAATATTCCAGGCAAAAAAACTGGATCATAAAGAGTTGGCACAATCTTGCCTTGACTATATAGGTTATAAAAGAGCTACAGTTTATAGTTCCAAAATGATATAGCTGATTTCTCAAACCAGTGAATTTTCAATCATATTTCTGATAAAAAGATTTCTCTCCCCAACCCTGTCTGGCATACATATATGGATAGCCGTCTACTTCGTCTAAGCCCTACCCCTAAGCATTCTAGTAGTCTTCAACTGGTGTTGCCTTTCCTACGAGAGGACACTAGCAATAGGTGACAATAATCTGGCTGTCACAATTCAAAGTAAGATGCTAACATGGAAGTTCTTAAAGAGTCATAGTAGAAAACCTGTCTAATCCAAACTGTCAAAAATCTCAGGCCTAAAAATTCAAGGATTCCCTCATCTACCTGGGCTCTATAGGATGCAGAGGTTTCAAAAAAGACTCACAAACGGTGAGGCTACATTCGATTTGATATTTTTTTATTGTTCTTTTTGTTATCGTATGCTTGCTATTTCTCTTAAGCATTGTCTACATCTAAAACTATCTCAATAGGTAGGAATAGAAGAATGTGAATGTCTTCCTGTTCCAGGTGTCATCCATATGTACACAGGATGGGATGGAAACACACCTTCACTAAAGTGCCTATTTATACAGTGCTCACAGCATGCACAACCAGGATCCCTATTAAACCACACAGGAAGGTTTAAGAGCTATGAACAGCCCAATAAGCTCAGATAAAATGACTCCAGGTAAGCAGAGGCAAAACACTAGAGTGTAAATTAACCCTCCTTCTTGGCGCTGCATCCTTTTCTGAAGAAAACATTTGGTTTAACAATGGTGTATTAGCCTACTTTCCCACCGATCATGAAAGAAAATCCAACCTAGCTGTGGTGAATTACCTCCATACCCAGCACTTGGAAGGCACAAAAGGAGGATTGCTGCATGTTGCAGATCTATTTTTTTCATTACAGAAAATTCCATACCAGCTAAAGCCACACGGTAAGACTTTCTTTCAAACAAAACAATAACAGCAAAATAAAACAGACAAACAGAAATGAAATCCAATCACATAAGCAGAAATGATTCCTTCATATAACAAATGGAAGAGGATTTTAGGAAAACACTTTATTTTAAAAAACACCTACCTTTAGGCAAAATCGCTGAGAAATCACTTACAAACCCTACTGCCATTCATTTTGTCAAACTTGAAGAATATAGAGAAGAGACTCATTAAGGATTTTTTTTTCTTTCCTATAATTTCATGTTGGTCATCCCTCCTTTAAAAAGGTCCCTTACTTAGTCATCTAAAGCAAAGGATGGAGAGAAAGCATATAGGGTTCCAACATAAACATATACGGGAAGGTTTAAGAGCTATGAACAGCCCAATAAGCTCATATAAAATGACTTCAGGTAAGCAGAGGCAAGACACTAGAGTGTAACGTAACCCTCCTTAACTGTATATAGTCCACTTTAAAAGGAAAACAACACTAGCCAGAAATAAAGAGATGAAAGCACACATGGAAATGCATGCTTCTACCAAGGTGCATGGTCAATGGGATCCTAACTTGATTGGCAGACTGCACCATTATCATGACGGTATTTGTTTGATTCCAGTAGAGGAAAGTAACACTGTAGTGAAGATATTCTCAGAGCATTCCTGTTTCCCTACACACTCACATACTGCAAGCTCCTCCTTGCAGGGCTTCCAGTCCTGGCTCCTCCTTGCCTATCAACTTGGCCCTGTGAACCTGTTGTGCTTCAGAAGCCTGAATTTATTCTGTCTTTTGAGCAAAATAGGTCCCTTGTCTTTCAACCTTTGAAATCCACTTTTTCATAGTTGTCTCCTCCTTGCTAGGCAGTGGTGGTGCACACCTTTAATCCCAGCACTTGGGAGGCAGAGGCAGGTAGATTTATGAGTTCGTGGCCAGTCTGATCTACAGAGTGAGTTCCAGGACAGTCAGGGCTACATAGAGAAACCCTGTCTCAAAAAATCAAACCAAACCAAACCAAACCAAACCCAACCAAACCAAGCCAAACCAAACCAAAACAAAACCAAAAACCAAAACCATGTTTGGCTCCTCTCCACTGTTAGCGAGGCATGCTGTCCTGCCCTGGACAGCGTCTCCCCATGAGTGCAGATAATATATTTCCTAGGTTCTCAGCTTTCGTGATGCTTACAGTACTTTTCCTTCCCTAAGATCTCAATCCTCATTCACTTCTTGTCTATAACCAGTTCTCCTTGTGCCATACTCTAGTAAGACAAAAGCTATATTGTAACAAGAACCTGAATCTGATTTTCTAAGGGTACACAGAAGACATTTGCTAACAGAATATCACTTTTAGATTATATATGGTGATAAAAATTTGTATTTCTGACACAAATATAGACATAACAGGCTTTATGGCACCCATCTAAAATCACTATAGGTTTGAATGGTCATTTTAGTAACAAGCAAAAGCATTTTAATGTTATTACTTTATATTTATCATAAACATTTATTCAATTAAAAAAACAAATATTTAAATGTATTTAATAGATTGTTATACATTCATA
>JADRCD010243125.1:0-20474 GCA_019843815.1 Montemys delectorum | reverse complement strand
CCCAACTGAAGCTCCCTTCTCTGTGATAACTCCAGCCTGTGTCAAGTCGACACACAAAACCAGCCAGTACATACAGTTACAAATATTAATAGATTAGATGCAGGAAAGAGAAGGAGTATATAAAATTGGCACATGTCCATCAATATCTAGCAACTGCAAGACCTTACAACTTCAGGGTGTCTTGTCAACCATTGCTGTCCCTGGGTCTGATTCTGTTACTCACATTTGGGAAATCAGTGAGTGAGGTAGAGTTTCTTTCAGAACCATTGGTTTAGGGACACTGACTAAATCCTCCATTTAGCTGGTAGAACATAGTGAAGGAGACGGTGGGTACTCTGTATAGTGAAACATCCCTGGATTAAGTTCTGTTGATCACATAATAACCGAGAGACTTGTGGACAATGCAGTCACTCTACCTTCAGCTCCATCATTGTGGAGTTTAAATGTGTGTTTTTGTAGTCTCCCCTGAAGAGTCACTGTGGCTATTAAGGAAATGGCACACATAAAGCTTTTAGCTTATGACTATTTTCTCCACAAATGTTAGCTGTATGTTCACCAACTCTTCCCAAAAGGATGGTGTAGACAACAAGCATCTATTAATTCCATTGTGTATCATGGCAAGCTTTTAGTTTTCTACTGAAAAGTGACTTATTTACCTGCAACTCTATCTTTGAGGTCAAGTTGAGGTTTGTTTCCCATGCCTCATTCTCTGGTCCAGTGTGAAGAACTACACACAAGTTGTAGGTGTTCTGGTACACGCTAAGTCATGCAGGCATACTCACAATTTTGCAAACCTCTTGCATGATGCTATTTTATTGGCTAAAGCAAGCCAGATGGTTCAGTGTGAAGCAGTGGAAATGATGGGACATAAACTCTGACCTGAAGAATGCACATGGCTGAGATCCATCTCAGGTCACGGTAGTTTTCTTAGAGATGACACATCAATACATACACAAATCTCAAATTTTCTCCCTCAAATGAGATCATGGTTTAAAAGCATGATTTTTTAAAATAATTTATTTTTATTTCATGGGTTTTGTGTTTGCCTGCATATATGTCTACATGAGGGTCCCAGATCCTGGGACTGGAGCTATAGACAGTTGTGAGCTGCCACATGGATGCTGGGATTTGAAATCCAGTTCTCTAGAAGAATAGCCAGCATTGTTAACCATTGTGCCCTCTTTCTAGCCCATATGATAGTTTTAAAATATCATTTTCAGAAATCTGGCATCAGGGACAGGTATTTTATAATTTAATGAAAATAATGACAAAGAACATGCTGAACTGATATACAACCTAATTTTAGACTCTTTGCTATCTAGTGCTTTGGCTTAGTATATCTGGCTGAGAATATCTGAAAATATTCTTCTATTATATACCTATTGAGTATTCCTCTTCTATTGTCTTTTACAAAGTTTTACTGAGATATATTTTAAATAAAATAATAGTTAGGAGTTGTGTACAGTTAATTGAAACTGACAAATGTATATTAATATATAGTAATATGTAAATATATTATATGTATTATGTAGTGGTATATAGTTTTATATATATTATATATTATATATAATATATATATCTAAAACTAGAATTATAGAATATTCCTATCATTTTTTCAGAAGAGTTCACATACCTTCTTCAGGCAGTTCCTGTCAATACTCAATTTCTTTGTCATATCTACAAACCACAGATTCATTTACTATGATTATAATTTTATCTTCAAGGATTTTATATAAATAGAATTATATAGTTGTTTTTGTTTCTGGCTTCTCTCACTGAAGATATTTATCCTTCTTTATTACTGTGTAGTGTTCTGTTGTATGATTAGACTATACCATGTTTACCCATTCATCTGTTGATGGATATTTGGGTTGTTTCTAGGTTTGGACTAAATTAATAAAGCTATGAATATTTGCATGCAAGTCTTTGTGTTTTTATTTATCTTGGGTAAGTATGTAGGACTGGAATTGATGCATGGTATATTAATTTTACATTTAACTTTTTGAGAATTGCAAAACTAATTTCCAAAGTGGCCATGTTTCTTTGCAGTGAGAATTCTACAAGTATTTCAGTTGCTCGATGCATTTGTTGTAATATCATAGGTCTTTTTAAGTTTAGCCACTCTAGTGGGTATCTAGTGCTCTCACTGTGATTTTAATTTGTGTTTTTCTGAAAATTACCTATTGAATATAATTTTATTTCTTTATTTGCTATCTTTTGTATATCATTTTTGGTGAAATGCCTGTTCCAACTTCTTTTGTTTTTAATTAGATTGTATATATTTATTCAATTAAAATAATATATATCTTAAAAATGAGCTCTGATTCCCAATAGAACTATGACTGAGAGTGTCCCTGGGAATTTTTAAGTAATAATTCAATGAGGAGACTTTTGATCAAGAAAACCTTCATTTCTGTCAGACCACTGAAACCACCAACTGATACTTTTCTCTTCCTGTACCCATTCCCAACTCCTCAAGATGGAAACTCCATTCCAGACCAGCTCAGCAAGAACACTGACCCCACCTTATGACTCCCATCAGCTTCTAGTAGAGGGCTGTACTCAGGTAGAGTCTCAGCATAAGCTTTTATTCATTATAGCCCAGTGATGTGATGATGAGACAGAGCTCCAAGTGCATGTAGGTGACTTGTGGACTCTGATTTCCATCTAGTCCCCATTCATACTTTGCAAGGTCTGTCTTGGGTATCAAACTGGTGAGAGTCCTGGAAGCCTTAAATTGCTTTTCCTTGGCCTGTTGTAATGTGGTTATTCACAACACCCTCAAACCAGAGGATACTATTCCCTAGTCACCCTCTCTAGCTCCCAGTGGGCATTTAGCTACTAAAGTGAGTATGAACCATTGTCTTTAATCATAACCATAGCATCCCGACTCAGAGATTTAGTCTGAGGAATTAGAGAAGCCCCCTGAAGTCAGAACAAATTCAGACATCGTCCTTGGAGATGGCTCCTTCAAGGGAACTGAAATTTGTTGGATTAGTCTGCAGAACAGTTCAGGAACCCAGGTGTTGTCGAGAACAAAACAACAAGCAGCCAGCAATTCCTGTTGCTTATAAGCTATGTGTGCTCAAAGACAGTGACAAAGTCTTGCCCTAACTACCTTCCTAAGAGAGTAGCATGGGGATGCACTTGTAAAGTAGCAACCCATCGAGCGATAGCACCAGGGGCTCAGCACTTCGAGGGAAACTGACTTCATTAAAATCATCCAGCTGGCCTGTAAGTAGCAACAGGGCAGGGCTTATTCACTCTGAGTTACTCCAATGAATTATCTAAAACATCTAGTCCCTAAGGGAAAACATTACAGGTGGTGCAAGAACACAGGGCAAGCTGATCCATACAACATAAAAAGGAGACAAAATAAACTGTGTGAGAACAGCCATATTTCCTTCAGATGAGTCAATACCTCATAGCAGCTCTATCACAGACACATTCACAAACTTAAAGTATAAGCAAAGAAGGAAAGGCTTAAGGATGGCAGGTTTTGATAATGAGGACTGTCAGTAAAGCCTGAGGAAAGATAAAAAATATATACATAGAATGTTGGCTTTGGAAAGTGTAATATTATCTAAAATGAAAATTCTACTTCTAGGGGTCTCAACAGCCAGTTTGATTTGTCAAAGGAGAAAGAACCAGATTATTTGAAGATAGGATAGAGATTAATCAGTTTGAATATAAGGGAGAAAAGAAACACAGAGAAAGAAATAGGTTTGTAGAGAAATGCAGGCTGTTGTCATAAGCACAAGGCACAGTCGTGATGGGAATACCAAAAGGAAGGAGCAGAGAAATATTTGAAGGTGGCTGTCTGAGAATTCCTCAAATGAATTAAAACACAGTACTCTGTACATCTAGAAAGCACAACAAACTCCTCATATAATAAACCCAATATGCTTTCCAAGCAGAATTATGAAATTTCTGAAAACCAGAGTTGGGAAGAAAATTTGTTTTATAAAGCTGCTACATGCCTATTTTGACAAATACTAGATGTACATTTGAGTACAATATGTCTTCTTTAATTTCTGAGTAGAGTGCTGAAGAAATGGTATAAGACATAATTGATATTATGGTAACTCATAGAATAAATGATAATTGGAGAAATAATAGCCAGAATCTTCCCAAATCTAATGATAGTTAAATCAATGACCATCAATAAAGCTTAGTCGAAAAAAAATGTAAAACACTGCAAAGTATGTCAGAGTCAAAATTTGAAAAGTGCGAGATCATAAAAAAACATGCAAGCAATACAAGAAAAATACCCAGGGTTTCCATGAAAGCAGAGGTGGGACACAGACTACATACCCATTCTTCTTACCATCTGTGCAAGCCAATGGATGCCCATAAACTCTAAAAACAGCCTTAGCTATTGATCTAAACCTTTCTTTTTCATCTAATTCTAGGATCCAGCATTGCTCATGCTAGGCTGGTCGACGACCACCGAACTATATCACCAGCCTAGTCTAGACTTTTATATTTAGGATATCTTAAATACAAAGATAATCGTGCTTATATTTCCCCCCTTAATGATGTCTGTGTTTTAATTCCTAGAATTTGAGACTATACTATAGCATATAGAGCAGGAGTGTTGTCACCAGTGTGATTAAACCTTTGGAGAAGGGAGAGTTACTGTCAGTTCCCTCTGTGGGTCCATTGTACTCACACAGGATAGGAGATTCAGAGTCATCAAGGGCCATGTAGGAGCTTTAGTGGTACAGTTGGTTAGCTGGTGGTACTTATATGGAGGGCAATGCACTGACTGAGCAGAGGGAGAGAAAGAGAAGGCTTGGCAGAAGAGGTACCTGAGTGGTGCTGCTCTGAGCCATAGAATGTGGGCAGCCCTTTGAAGCTAGAAATGCCAAGAAATGACTTCTTTTGAAAAGCAACCGGGAGGAAAGGAAACCCGATGCCTTAGTTTTAGCCTAGTAAGACTTGTCAGACTCACAGTTTTCACGGGTGCATTTCAAATATCTTTTTGGTTGTACAACGATAAGATATATTTATAATGTTTTAAGTCCCTCATTATTTATCTAGTAATGCAGAAATGAGAAACTAAGCAAAGCTCTGATATCTGGAAATGAGCTTTGAATCTAACAAATATCAAAAACTATAGAAGGTGGCACTGAATTATGGCCTTAGGGACTAATTTTGAGAAGCACGATGTTTATTTTTATAAAGACCTGATTTCTACAAATAGATTGTTAATGGAAACGTGATTAGTAAAGGCTCCAGCTGCAAAGGCTAAGGGGAAATGACAGCTATGATAAAGGAAACTTGTGTTGTCATAGAGAATCAGTGACTATTGAATATGAATGTCAAAGGATGTGTCAGAGGAGAAGTGAAGGAGTTTTGTCATTTTTGTTTGTTTTGTTTTGTTTTGTAGCAGGAGAATGTGTAGTGTGTATGATCAGAACCTATAATCTACAAATGTAGCTGAATAGTTGAGGTTTTTCAAACAAAAGAATAAAGCTTTTATGGCTTGGTATTTTTATTGTTAGATGAGAGGAGAAAGAAATAGTTCTAGAAAAAACATCGTTAAGCAGAGAGGAACTGAGAATACATGATCAGAGAACTTATTTCTCTCCAGCATTTAAAAGATTTGAACCCAATGAAGGAGTTAGAGAAAGGTTCTATGGAGCTGAAGGGTTTGCAGCCCCTTAGGACGAACGACAATATGAACTAACTAGTACCCTCAGAGCTCCCAGGGACCCAACCACCAATCAAGGACTATACAGGGTGGGACTGAATGTTCTGGCAGCATGTGTATAGTAGAGGATTGCAAATTCGATCATCAATAGGAGGAAAGGACCTCGGCCTTGTGAAGGTTCTGTGCCCCAGTGTAGGGGAATGCCAGGGCCAATAAGTGGGAGAGGGTGGGGTGGCAGGCATGGGGAGGGGGGAGGCAAAAGGAGTTTGTTCTTGTTGTTTTTGTTTGTTTGTTTGTTTTTTGGAGGGGAACCTGGGAAAGGGAAAATTTACATGTAAATCAAGAAAATATCTAATAAAAAAAAAAGATTTGAAAAGTACAGAAAAGGTGTGCTTTGGGAGAAAGCCACCCATGTAGCTGCACTATTCCTTGGCTAGGACTATTGGTAACTTTTTGATAAAGGCCAATATTTCAGCCACAGAGAGTTACATGAAATGTTGAAGTGTGTGTATCTTGGGTGCTCCCATGCATCACATCAGAAGCCAGGAATGCATGGGATCATCCTGCATATGTTTGAAGAGTTACTTGTTTAATGGAACAATCCTTATGCTATATACAGGAGGCCTACCAAGGTCTTGGAAATGTTCTCTAAGTAGACATAGCTCAAGCTTGGACTGAGATACAGAAAGAAGAAACAGAAAACACTAATGCATATCAAATATCTCCCACAGGCAAGAATTAAACCACTTAGCTACAAATACATAGTATCCTTTATGAACAAAGGATACTTGGGTCAGAGATCACATCTAATAGGGCAGAGACACAAAGGATTGTTCTTATGTCTTAAGGTCTAATGGAATGCATACAGTTTGATTTCCTAATTTCTTAGGACTGGTAACTCCCCTATCTTTCTGTTCTTCTCCCATTTCAAATGAGAAATTCCATATTTACCCTCTGCCACTATCACACATTTTGGGTACCATTATCTTGTTTTCTAGCTTTACCCATTCACAGGTAGAAAGATAATTTGTTTTCAAATAATTTTACCCAGAGCAATATCCCTGGAGAGTTTAGATAATACCATTTGGGATGTTGAAGGGGATAAAGTGTAGATGATACTTTATTGAATTGGCATTAGGTCAGACGGGGATGTTTGGGGCCCTTCTTAACATGTTGGATTCTTACCTTTCTACTATCTACTTAGAAAGACCCTGTGAGCACACTGAGTGTCACAGAAGATCAGAGTGATCTTTTCATCTCACGATCTTTAACTTAATCATGTGTGCATATGTCTATTTTTGCCACACAAAGTAAACATTCACAGGTTCTGATGAAGGTGCACATCTTCAAAAGGCTAGCATTCAGTCACAAGCCCAGAATTGGATAAGGAAGCTGCAATGTGCTTTTCAACAGCAAAAAGGAAGGAGTTATTGACAAGCTCAGAATGTCTTTTGAGAGAAAAATATTCAAAGTTGAGCATATACTGCACAATTTCACCAACCTGAAATTCTCTAAAATGGAAATTACCCTATGGCAACAATGTATCAATGGTTGTCTGTCTTGAGGGTTAGGGGGGGGGGGGGCTGGAAGAAAAGGAAACAGGATATAACAACCATGGCATGATGTTGCCTCTGTTGATATATTTAATATGTATGTTGGTTGTAGTGATATATTGTATTATGTTTACATGTGATTGTGCTTGTCTAATTGAGCATTTTGCACATATGAAGTTTTATAGTCTGTGTTTTTAAGACAGGGTCCATCTTTGATGTTCAGGCTGGCCTTGGGCCAGATATCCTCATGCCTCAGTTTCTCAAATACTGGGATTATAGGAGTATGCTTCCAAATCTGGCTCCTCCTGTCTCCATGTGATGTCACAACATGTGAAGTGTGCCTCAGAAAACCTTTTAACAACAGGAACGGGTTGGGGAGACAAATTTATTAACTTATTGGTTGATTTTAGAGAATTTGGCATCTTCTTTAGTTAGACATAATTATACATATATCTATACATCATAACCAGATTTCACAGAAGTGTCATGTTATAGATTCATTTAATTATCCTATTCTTAAAGTTGGCTATGTAAACAAGAGGTTTGTTTATTTAAAGTATTTAATAGATGTGGATAGAATTGATTGTTATCTCTGCCACCAAGTATATGTGTGTGTGTGTGTGTGTGTGTGTGTGTGTGTGTGTGTGTATGTGTGTGTAGGTCAGGGGACAGTCTCAACAACCTCACATATCAGTCCTTGCCTTACATCTTGTTTTTGTTAGGATCTTCTTTATTGATTTTTGCAGCTGCATAAGCCAGGCCAGCTGGTTCATGAGCCCCAGGGTTCTCCTGTTGCATCTATACATTGGCAGCAGTACTGAGATTAAGGATACTTGAGTTCTGTGCATCTAGTATCTTTTACATGGGTTCTGGGGACTCAAACTCAGGCCCTCATACTTTCCTGCAAGCCCTTTGACCCATGGAACCAAACCCAGTTCCTAAAGTCTGTATTTTATAATAAATAAATCAATATGTACTTTTCAAGTATAGATAAAAATAACGCTGTCACACAGTACATTGCCATTTATTAAGTGATTTCATTGTAATGATGTTGGTTCTTTTCTTAGCTGATCCCCTTTAGCTCACACATGCAAATATAACCAGAGTTGGACAAACAGAGTGAAGAAGTTGCATATAGCTCCCATAGAACGAATTATGGGGTATAAGAGCTGCAAGAAAAGGGCCTTATTGATTGGTTTCCTGTGGGGTTTTTTTCAAGGAAAAAAAGTGTCAGGAGTCTGGAGGTTATAAAAAAAGATATAACCGAAGAAATCTGAATTACAGTAGAAGGATGTGGGTAGAAGATGTGGATCAGCTAGTCTCAAGTATGGGGGCGTCTATTGCTTATGTGCAAACCTGATGAATGTAGATATCCCTGACATTCATGTCAGGCTGTTTTCACTATTTATGGGTCTAAAGGTGTATATGTGTATGTGTGTGTGAGTGTGTGTGTGTGTGTGTGTGTGTGTACACATATACATATATGTATATATATATGTACACATACATATATATGCGTGTATATGCAGAATCAAGAAGGTGCTTGAGAAGAAGTTTGTACTTTGTTTCTGCTCTTATCTGACGTAGCCTAAAAGTGCCAGATATGCATTCTTCCTTGTGGCTTATGTGCAATCTGGAAGGACTCTTCCTGATGAGGGATATTGCTTATGTGGCTGGATTGTTAAACAAAGAAAAAGAAAAGAAAACCCACCTTTTTGTTCTTTTCATGATAGGTCTTAAGAAATTGCTCAGTAAAGGCTTGGCTGTGTTGACCAGCTTTACAAACTAAATGCCATAGGAAGGAAGATTCATGAACTATCTTCTGAAAGAGCCATATAATGGGTCCTAGTTCAACTAAAGATATAGTTTTATATGAAGTGATATGAGAAACTAGGTTTGCATATAGAGTTCATTAAGAAGATTTTGTATATTTACTTTATTTTATATGTATGAATGTTTTCTCTACATGTATTCTCTATGTGTACTATGTACAAGCCTGGTACCTAAGAAGATGTCAGATTCCCTGGGATTGGAGTTATAAGTTTGTTGTGAGCTATTATGTGGGTGCTGGGAATTGAACTCAGGTCCTCAGCAAGAGCAGCACGTGCACTTATTGCCTGAGATATCTTCTTTAGCCCACATGGAGCCCACTTTATGGGAAAGGTGAGACCATGGATTTCTTTGGTGGTTAAGTGAGAAAGGATCTGTACTGTAAAATGGGAGCCTGGAGATGTGAAACATTGTTTGCTTACTTAAAGCTGTGTGCTGTAATGTCATTAGTATATGTCCTTACACATGACCACACAGTCATTACAAACTGTTGCTGTTATCAGCAGGATATATGCTAATATTACTTTCCCTTTCACTCTTTTCTTCCCCCAAAGCTCTTCTGAGAAAAAAAAAATCATTGTTTTCTTGACTCCTTCATATGTTTCAGTATGCCCCTGTATGTTAAAGTATGCTGAAGAAACCATTATTGGTCTTGAGATTGAACATATCTAAGCCAGAGATTTGCTATATCCATTGTTAGCTGGAAAATAGGGAGAAAGTAGTTACCTAATTGTCCCTGGGCTTTATTTTCCTCTTCCTTTAATGCTTCCACCAACCATTGCTGTGATACTCTATGGAATTAATGCTAAAACCTGTAAGGCCATTACTTTGTGCTGCATACTAACCATTTAAGAAAAATTAACATTCTCCTCCATGCATCCCACATGCCTGCAGTTAGATCCTCTGGTGTCAGAGTGGTTGCTACAGATTTTGCTCAGAGTGTTTGGAATTAAACTTTCCTGATGCTTACTACTGTACTTTTTAGTACCGTGCTTATTACAGTGTGAACTGTTCCTTGAGTACTGCCTCCTGGTATCACTGGAATCTGTCAATTGTGTTTGGTTGATTTTGACCCCATCCCTTGATAAGCTTGACATGTGACCATCATACACCTCCATCCTCTCCTGTGCACAGGTTTCCATATGAGTGTATGCGATACTCATATTGACTGTATTGACTGAGGTTTCTCTTTTCTTTCTCCACATTGTAATTATCAAGAGGAATGATTTTGAAAGTTCCAAAGATGACTCATTACTGTTGTGCTTTAGATGGTCTTATAGATGTATGATAAGCCCCTTGGAACCATCAGTTTCCTGTTGAAATATATATGAGAGGTTCTCTGGGTCAGGATGAGTAGTGACAACTAAGGATATCTAGGTCCAATCTCTGGAGATTGAAACTTGCTTTATGTATCAAAAAGAAATTGTAAATACTATTTGTTAAGGATTTTGAGATACAGAGAATTTTAGATTGAATGGTTTGACTGCAGTTGAAGTCAGCAACAGAAGCTGCACTGTGCTGAACTGTTTGTTGGCTTTAGAGATTGAGGAAGGAGCCACAGCCAGAAATAGCAAGGAATTCTGATTGTCTTTAGGCCTGGAGGAAAGAAAGGATGGATTTCCATAGGAACCTATAGAGCAGCGGCCCTCAATCTGTGGGTTGCATCCCCTTTGAGGGTCACATAGCTGACATTTACATTACAATTCATAACAGTAGCACAGTTAGTTTAGGAATGAAAACTGCTTTATGGTTTGAGGTCACCACAGCATGAGGCACACATATTAAAGGGTCACAGCATTAGGAAGGTTGAGAGCCACTGCTCTGTAAGAAGCAGTCTTTCTGACACCTTGATGTCAGCTTCCTGAAACAAGTATATCAATTATGGCCTCCAGATCTGTAAAAGAATGAAGTTATACTGGTAAGCTAATAATAAGTATGAGTGTAATGAAAGCCAATACAAAACCCAGAGGGTAACTGTTGAAGAATCACATAGTCCTTAGTTCTTAATGGGGTGCTCAGAAAACCAAACCAAACCAAACCAAATCAAACCAAACCAATCACCAAAACCAAAACCCACACCTGTTTGGTGATTTGTCAAGCTCTACTCATGTTCTCCAATGAGACTTCTACACATATGTGCCCTGCCACACCCAATCACTTGTCAACCAGCTTTATTACAATACCATTGTGACAGCATGACTGCTGTTGTCAAGTTTCAGATCTCTCGTCTGAGAGTCCTACTCAGTCCAGTCTGGCTTGAGAGCACCAGTTTAGGAGGGAGACAGCCTTTACAGCTGTGACAGCTGCAAACTCTTGGCGCTGACAGGTTCAGACACCCCACTTTAACCTCTGCCTCACTTACAGGAGTTTTATAAGTGACAGTCTGCCTCAGCGACTGCCTGTTCTGCTCATTGCTCAAACGAGTCACAACTCTATGTGGAGCTCCTTTTAAAGGCTTTCCCACCCGTGCGCACTGCTCCCAGTCAGGATGGTAGGACATCTAAACAAACAATAGCTGTATTTTTTATTGAATACTTTTTATATTTACTGAATATATGGAGTTAAGAGATATGTTCCATTTATTAGTAATAGAATAGCACTGAGTGGCTAGCTAACAAATTAATACTGTTTTTATGATTATTTCTGATTCTTGAATAGTCTTGTCATTTTTTAAATTCTTTAATCTTTTTATACAATCTAATCATTATCCCCCTCCCAGTTCACCCTCTGACTGTTCTTCATCCCATACCTCCTCCTCCATCTCCAAGAGGATGTCCCCATCCCTCCATCCCCATCCTACCAAATCTCCCCACTTCCTGGGCCTCAAGTGTCTTCACAGTTAGGTGCATCTTCTCTCACTGGGGCCAGACCAGGCATTCCTCTGCTGTATATGTGTTGGAGGCCTCATATCAGCTGGTGTATGATTGGTGTCTCAGTGTGTGAGAGATCTCGGGGGTCCAGGTTAGTTGAGACTGCTGCTCTTCTAGCAGTCTGGAAGCCTGCTGGTTGTGTTCCTCCTCAGCTTCTTCCAGCTTTTCCTTAATTCAAGAGCAGGGGTCACCAGATTCTGTCCATTGGTTGGGTATAAGTATCTACATCTGACTCTTTCGGCTGCTTGTTGGGCCTCTCGGAGGGCAGCCATGCTAGGCTCTTGCCTGTGAGCACTCTATAGCATCACTAATAGTGTCAGGCCTTGGAGCCTCCCCTTGAGCTGGATCCCAGTTTGGGCCTGTTACTGGACCTGCTTTTTCTCAGGCTCTTCTCCATTTTTGTATTTTTATCTGATACAATGGTGGTAAAGCAAAGAGGTCTCTGGACCTTAGGAGGAGAGTCTGCTGGCCAGTGATACCTGGTTGTGAAGCCACTTTTCCCCGCTCCTGTGATTGTTACCATGGCTGCCCTTTTCTCCTGTACAATAATGTCAGAGCTATATGCTTCACTGCCCACAGACCTTTTTTCTTTTTAAATTCTGGATTAAAAGCAAAAAGAAAATATTTCCTTTCCATTTACTCAGAAATCAGAGCTTGTTAAGCATTTAATGTGTTAGAATTATAATGTATACTTTCAGAAAGGTTTAAAAAAATCTCCATTCTTCTCACTTTAATGTGTTATTAAATAGAAAACTTCCACTCTGCATTATCCCTCATGATCTTATAAAATATGAAGGACATGTTACTTTATCTTGTGGGTGACATTTGATTGACACTGCTAACAATAGTAAATTGTTTAAATTCTTTAGTACTGAAGAGAGACTTTGAAGACTTCTGGATGACGTAGCCTGAATGAAGCCATCTGAGGTTGAGGTGCTAATAGTGAGGTACACTGGGTTCAACTCAGGAGGCTTGATGACAACAGGCAGAGGGTTGAGCTTTTATAGTTAGGATTTGTGCCTGTGTGACAAGCAGAATGATGTTCTTTGATTGACGATCCTCAAGAGTCCATGGGAGACTCGACTAACAGTTTCCCCTGGCTCGCACATTTGGTGACATGAAGACAGTTCCCCTCTTCACTGTCTTGCTTATCACAAATCTAGACTTGAGTCCTGTCAGCCACAGATGTGGCTTGACCTGGATCCACTGCCAAGCTCCTGTAGACAGGGTTCTGTTACTTGTGGGGTTATTTCTGTTATCTGGGAGTCTTTCCTTCTTGCTGACGGCCCTCAGTTTTTGGAATCATGGTCTCAACTGGGAGACCTTTTTCAAACCTGTTCCTATGGCAGCCAGAGAAGGAGAGAATCAACAAAAATTATCCATTAATAAGGTCTAAATACCAATCTTACCCATTGTGGCCTTGGATTTTCTGTTCATCATGTTTGTCAAATTGGGTTACTTACAAGTATGTCTCAAGCCCTGCTTATACTCAGGGGAAAGATTACACAGGACATAAATACTAGATGGCAAAAATAATTAGGGGAGAGGTTATTTTTGAGTGTGTCACAGATTCCTAACATAGAAGCAAGTGAAAAGGGATTACTATCCCTCACTCCTGACACCAATTTTAAAGCTTAACCTAAAAATAGTTATGGTAAGAATTAATACTTCAAATTTAGATAAATTATATAACACCATAAAAAAAAGGAATAGCAATTTGAACTATGTCCAGCAGATGATAGGGACTCAAAAATTGTCTATAGGGTAAAATCTCTGCTGTAACTAACAGATTAGGAAAAGATCTTTACCAATCCTACATTCGATAAAGGGCTAATAGCCAATACATACAAAGAACTCAAGAAGTTAGACTCCAGAGAAGCAAATAATCCTATTAAAAATGGGGTACAGAGCTAAACAAAGAATTTTCAACTGATGAATACTGAATGGCTGAGAAAAACCTAAAGAAATGTTCAACATCGTTAGTCATTAGGGAAATGTGAATCAAAACAACCCTGAGATTTCACCTCACACCAGTCAGAATGGCTAGGATAAAAGACTCAGGTGACAGCAGATACTGGCAAGGATGTGCAGAAAGAGAAACACCCAAGATACAATTCCACATGAAACTCAAGAAGAAGGAAGACCAAAGTGTGGATACTTCGGTCCTTCTTAGAAGAGGGGACAAAATTCCTATGAAAAGAGTTACAGAGACAAAGTGTGTAGCAAAGACTGAAAGAAGGATAATCCAGAGATTGCTCCACCTCAGGATCCATCCCATGTTCAGTCACCAAACCCAGATACTATTGTGGATGCCAACAAGTGCTGGCTGACAGAGCTCTGCTATAGCTGTCTCCTGAGAGGCTCTATCAGGGCCTGACAAATACAGAAGTGGGGGCTCACAGCCAACCATTGGACTGAGCACAGGGTCCCCAATAGGGGAGCTAGAGAAAGGACTCAAGGAGCTGAAGGAGTTTGCATCCTCATAGGAAGGTACAACGATATGAACTAACCAGTACCCCAGAGCTCCCAGGGACTAAACCACCAACCAAAAAGTACACATGGTGGGACTCATGGCTCCAGCTGCATATGTAGCAGAGGATGGCCTTCTTGGTCATCAATGGGAGGAGAGGCCCTTGATTCTGTGAAGGCTCTATGCCCCAGTTTAGGGGAATGCCAGGGACAGGAAGCAGAAGGGGGTAAGGTGGTGAGCAAGGGGAGGGGGAGGGGATAGAGGGTTTTCAGAGGGGATTAGAGGAAAGGGGATAACATTAGAAATGTAAATAAAGAAATTATCTAATAAAAATGGAAAAAAATTTTGGACCTTTAAAAAAAAATCTCTGCTCTATTTTGAAATTGCTTTATGCTTAAAGACCTTTCACTGAAATTACTTTTTTTCCTCATAGTAGCTCTGTGACAGGGTAAAGGCAGGCATCCTCATGCTAGAGAAACAGAAGATCAACATCAAATAAGTCACTGTGAAACCTGGGATTCACAGCTGGTCACTTCCTGCCATGATTATTAATTTTTTTGTATTTTTTGAGGTAGTAGGTTCAATCTACCAAAGCCAAGTGGGACTTTTTAAACCCTTTCCACCATGCTTACTATTATTTAGAATGCGTTTTGTCTCTTGGTTTAGCTAAAACCGTTAAGTTTTAGAATCTTTTATTAAAATCATTGCGTATTTCTGGAGGCCTAGCATTTCAGTGATTGATCTCTTGCTCATTTTTCTCTTGTCCCCTAATATTTTTCATCTCCCTTTTCTGATCTCTGGGTATTTATCTTTTTTCTATCAATTAGCTCTCTTCTTTCTTAGTCTTTCAACTTTAGATACTGTCTGTGGAAGTTCCATGTGGAAGAGAAGATGAGATTCACCCCCTAAGACCCATAAGTAAACACACACAGGTTCCTATGACTATCCCCCTAGTACATTCATTTCCTAGTTTGGTGAGATCAGTGTTCTGTATTTGTTAGTGTTTGTTGTTCCATATAATATTATGTATACTAAGATCTGATTTCTTTTCTGTTATATTACCATGTCTATTGTTTGTTTTCTCTAGAGTTTAAACCGTTTTTTTTCATTGTGATTGATATTTCTGTGTGAATACAAGTCCTTTGTCAACATGTCTTATCTCTGTTGTTCGTTCTGTGAGTTTCATACCTGAGGGATCTTGTCTGAGACTTTCTATTTCTTCAAAGTCTTACTGGTCACTTTCTACTCCTTTATCTGGGAACCCTCTTTATTACCTCTCTTTGATGTCAGCCATCCTGCTTCCTTTATCCCACACCTCTTGTTTTGTGCTGTGCCTATGCCAGTAAATTCTAAAAGATGTCCTCTATTTCTATCCTTGATTGACAGGCTGAGTGTGAAGTTATAGGTTTGGAAATAATTTCCTTCAAGGAATATTAAGCAGTCTGCATAGTATCTTCTAGATATCCCTTTCATTGTGAGCGTAATACTAATTAATTTAGAATTTTTTTGGCCTTGCCATGTCTTCGAAATCTTTCTTTCAAGCTCCTAATGAGAAACCCCTAAGGACAATTACAGGAGACCCTAATACTGTTTGATAGATGTCATCCTGCAGTATTATCTTGCTTTCATGGCATTCTGTTTTCAGTACATCCCTCTATTCTAAACTAGTGGGGACTAGTTCACCCTTTGGATGAATCAATCCATAGTTCCTTACTTGACCAAGGAAGGGGCAGTCATAGGGGCATAGAGTCTGGAAATGCATGGGAACCTAAATACCTACTAAACACTCTCAGATTGTTCATGTTTTCATCTTGGACTGCTTCCACCTACTGGGAAGGAAGTGCGTTCCTCTTGTACCGGTGTCATGAAGTTGGTGTCATTGGCTTTTTCCATGGTCTGCTGTAGACCTAGTTCTTATGTCTGATTAGTCACTTGTCACATGTGGCTTTGAGAAATGTTGTTCCTTTAGCTTTCCCTTGAGTTCTGCTTGTCTGAATGCTTCTGTCTTCACAACTACATTTCGACCGTTGTAATGGAATGTGAAACAGAAAGAAGATATGCACATATTCAATCTGCCATAGTTTTCTTAATAAGGCCTATGTAGTTTTTTAGAATTTGAAGAAATATCAAACCTTCCCACTTGTCTAGAGGTTTAGATAGAGTTACAAGATAATGTCTTAGATCCTAATTTTATTATCTGGGCATAGAATGACAGTTTTATTCTGGAGAGCCTCTCCCGATGAGAGGAGGCAAAGCTGGAATCTAATTTTACTTTTTAATTTGATGCCTATCTATCTATCTATCTATCTATCTATCTATCTATCTATCTATCTATCATTTATCTATATCATCTGTCTATCTAGCATTTATCTATTATTTATATATTGGTCATCTACCTTATTTGTGTGTGTGTGTGTGTGTGTGTGTGTTTGTGTGTGTGTATGTATGTTCCAGTGCATCAAGGAAATGAGTCTAGATATATTTTGAGAAAGGTATTCTCCCTGGGGATACTCATGTCATTCTAGTTTTGATGTAGCTATTTTATTTTATTTTATATTTTATTTTATTGAGACAAAGTCTTGCTTTATAGCCAAGGCTTGCTTCCAATGCATTATGCTCCTGTATTACCATCTCAGGTGCTGGGATTACAGGTGTGTGGCATCGCACCCGACACATCTGGCTTTCATTCTCAACAAAATATCATTCTTGTTCCAGTCATCCTTCTGCCTTGAATGCTCAGGGGAAAGCCTCCATCTGTTGGTACAGAGGAAAAGCTAAGTCAGCCTTCCCATGTTACTCACAGAGAACTTGCCTTGCTTCTGAATTTGTCTGAACCCCCTACCCACCTGTCAGATAACTGGGATGATTCTATTCATACTTAATGTTCCTATTTGCACATCTATTTTTATGTTATTTAACTTCTGTTTGTGAACACATTATAAACTCTGGGCCTACAGAAAAGTCAGCCTTGAAATTAACTTTTTTAAAAGGCCCAAATTATATTACTGCTTTTTAAAAATTCTATTTTTGTGATTTAAATGCTAATTTAAATATGCTAAATGTAATGGGTGCTAGTCAGAGAATGTTCACAGAAATAACAGGGATCTGATTTCCTTTGTTTCAAACCAAATTCATATATTTCCATATGAGGTTTATTATTTTATAAAAAGTTTTGATTTATTTTTAAAACTGAAATATTCATTTAAACTATACCAGTTTAAATGTTCATTTAAACTATACTCTTCACATTTAGGCTAAGATCAAGTGTAAATAGTACTGAGATTGTGATGTGTACCGGGAACAAAAAGATGTGCCTGATGCCTGATTAATCTTATGATATAGCAAGGATATATTTGTAGAGAAATAGTTATAAAACAGAATTATGGGAAAATATATCCTGAGAATAAAGAGCAAAACAGCAAATGATTGAGTCTTCAGGAGAGAAGAGCAGGGCCCAGAAGTTCTCACATAGGTGATAACTGAGCTGAATTTAAATGGTGAAGAAGATTTAGATATGTAGAACAGAGTAGATCTCATATGCAAAGATATGTGTCTTGAAACAAGGTGATGTCTTTCAAGAGTACTGAAGCATTAAGAAGGGAGATAGCCCACACAGTTGATACCCAGAAGAGCAGTAGAAATTAGCTAGTTAATTCATCTTATTTTAAAAACAATTTCAGCACCCTGACCATATTGGGGATGGTGCTATCTTTCTTGTCAAAATGAATCAACTGTAATCTCACAGGTTAATAACTCCTCTAGTTATTTTTTATTCTATAGCATCCCACCCTAAACTATGTGGCTTAAAAACCACAGATTTAAAGTCTATCACTGGTCATTTGTCCATTTAAATTGGGACTAGCAGGGTGGTTCTGCTGTGAGCTAACCTGGCTAATCTACACTGGTCTTGTTCATCTGATGGCAACTAATGGGTGCTTCATGGGACTGTCATATTAATCATGGCTGCTCATAGCTGTAGTGATGCACAGCATTACTCTCACAAGAGCCTGCGCTGTCTAGCAGCTAGACTGGTTCCTAAAGTAGCCTCAGTTCTTATGACAACGAAGGCATGTATGTGCAAAAGCATCAAAGAAGCATAGATTTGGAACCAACACAGCATTGCTTTTGCCACAAAAGTAACCATAATCAAGGGTAGAGAAGTAAACTATATGTATTGATGGGATTAGTAAAATCCCCTTAGTCATCTACCACTTCACATTTAGACATTGATGGTTTTGTCTGTGTAGTCACAGGGACTTCTTACTACCCTCCTTCCCATGCTTCTGTATATGAAGAAATCAACCATATCCTTGACCTAGGATGACCAGCTTCCTGGTTTGCCCTGTCTCATCCACATTCCAGCATTGAGAGGGTCTTGTGCTCCGCAAAATTCCTTTAAAAGCCAAGATAGCCAGTTACATATCTTCTCTGTAGTAGACTATTTGCAAGTCAAATCAGTCAGAAATATTTAAAAATGGGAACCTAGAGAAAACAGTGATTTTAATAGCTAAATATGTTGGGTTATGACCCATGGAGCTACAAATGTGCAATAAGCATCGGTCTTGACAGTAGCACAGTCTCTACTTCCTTTGTACTGAGGATTGCCTATAGTCTATTGTTTAAAGTTGCCCTGAGTTCTAGTTTATGATTAAACTTGCTTGAGTTAGGTTTCTTCTTTTTTAGTCACATTTTATTGCCACCTCAGTGTGCTTTCACTGGTATGTGGAAGTGAAGGCATGTCCTGAGAATTCAAAAGCATGGAATAGACAAGTGGGTCAGGAACCCAGTTAGGTTCTCTATTCCAGGTAATGTGGCAACAAAACCATAATATGTCATTTCTTGGGGGGCTCAGGCCATCTGACCATCAAAGTTCCCAATTGTAGGAAACCATTATAATAATAGTATCTGTGAGTATCTTGCTTTCTTCTCAAGATATTGCAAGTAAGAGATAAGCACTGTTTGAGATGGAAGGGGACTCTGAAATTATTAAAATTAGCTTTCTGCTTCAAGGCAGTGAACCAAACCACTCGATGGCAATCACGGAAGATGATTTCTCCAAGGAGGCTCTGAACTTAGTTTCTGGTTAGAGATGGTAGACTCTGTGTTGGTAATAGGAGTATTGTAGAAACACCCCAAGTGGTTTCCAAGTCCTGTACTGAGCAGCTGCTGTCCTATCAATACAGGCTTGTGTAAGATGCTCCTTCAGAAGGAGACATGGCACATGAAGTTAAAATATTTTTCTAGGTTACAAGTTATCTTTGTGCAAACTTTAAAAACTCATAAATATATTCAAGAATATAGTTCTTTTTCAGACTATTTAACCCCCTAAACTCTAAACAGTTTGATTACATTAGCCATACTTACCCAAAAGGCCTGGGAAAAGGAGAGTCTTTAGCTTCATTTTTAAGGCAGCTGCCACATAATCAATATTTAAAGGATGCTTCTGGGGTTAGAATAATCGTATGCAGGGAAAGCAAACAGCTTACTTTTAAAACTTGCTTGGAGGGAAAGGTTTCACTGAATTAAACCTTCAGGTTACGTTTATCAGCGCCAGCACCTGTGCACTGAAATTAAAATGGAATGACTTTATCAAAATTACCTCACTTCGCTCTCTGTGTTTCAGTTGCTTGACTTGATGAATACATGTTCTTTCCTCCTAAGTAGGAGTTTTAATTTTTTTGCATCTTTTAAACAAGTAATGGGATTTGGCAAGAACTTACTGAACATTTTAAACAGCAGCAATAAAAGACTCTGCCCTTCAACACTTGTCAAAGATATTATCTTTATTCTATGCTTATTTATTGTGCAACCATTGTGATCATCATCACGGTCAGCATCAAATCTTTCTTAAGGGCATGCTTGTTAGATTAATGGCTAAGGTGAGGAAAACAATATTTTCTCACTCTGCAGGACTTTGTGGGTTGAAAAAGGTAGAACTGAAGAGTCAAGGCTGAGAAAAATGAGGAACATAGGGTTTGCTGAATATAAGGATTATAGAAATAATGGAGGTATTTACTAAAAGAATCACTGTGACTGAAAAATCAACTGATGAATAGGGTAGAGAAGAAAGAGGAGGAGGAGGAGTAGAAGGAGGA